>LNAC01000397.1:3446-69714 GCA_002007465.1 Ailurus styani | reverse complement strand
TGTGTGTGTGTGTGTGTGTGTGTGTGTGTGTGTGTGTGTGTGTGTGTGTGTGTGTGTGTGTGCTGTGCACTAGGTCTAGAGACCTAAAGTAGCTTTACTCATTAGGCACTGGCTAACTGCTCTTGGACAAGTTAAATAACATCCCTGGATCCTCTTTTCCTTATCTGAAAAATGGGGTAATTACCCTGCATATTGGTTTCTTGCAGCCCTAACTTGTTCCTGAATCAGATGGAAGCCCAGAGCACTGATGGATCTCTTTTCTTCAGAGGTGTGCACATGGGCACCCCTGGACAGCATCTCGCTTCCACAGTGATTAGTCTAAATCAGGAACCTCACATTTGCTTTAGAGAGTTTTTCTCCTTACTAGTAGAATAAATCTTCTACCATCTGTATTATTTTCCTTAGGCTGCTGTAACAAATTCCCAAAAACTTCATAGCTTAAAACAACAGAAATGTATTCCTTCATCATTCTGGAGACCAGAAGTCTGAAATCGGTGTCAGTGGGTGGAAATCAAGGTGTCGGTGGGACTAGCTCACTCTGGAGGATTTGGGGAGAATCTGTTCCTTGCCTCTTCTGGCTTCTGGTGGCAGCCGGCATTCCTTGACTTCTACTATTCTAGTCTCTGCCTCTGAGGCCACATCATCTTCTCCCCTTCTGTGTGTGACCTCTGGCTCTGCTCTCTTCCCGGGGCACTTGTGATTGTATTTGGAGCCACACCCAGATAATCCAGGAAAATCTTCCCAAGTCAAGATCCTTAACTGAGTCATATCTATAAACAACCTTTTTCCTTATAACATTTAGTAATTCCAAAGGTCAGAATCTGATATATTTGGGTGACCATTTTTCAACCCATGACACCACCTTATATTGGCCTTGCTAATGGCCATCGGAGAGCAAGGGAGATGAGTGACTGCAGTGCCATTTCTAGCCTCTCTCTCATCATAGCTGCAACCTTTGTGAAATCAATCCCGGGGTGGGGGGCGGTGGTTGCCGATAACTCCTGACATTCTTGGAGAAAAATGCACAGCACTTTCCCAGGCAAAGAAGACAGAGTGTATGTCCACGGATCTGTAGTCTGGGCTTCTCTTTGAGGACACCATGAAACCCACAATGCCCCAACTTCTTGAGAGATGATAAGAGACAGATAACCTGTTTTAAGAATTGTTTTCTTTTGTTCTTTTCTCTTGTAGGTCACTGTTTAGAGAGAGAGTGACATGGGAGGGAGAGTGCAGAAGGAACCGGAGATCCAATGCCATGGACAGCTCTTCTGTTTGTAAACACGGGGCCTTCAGATGCAGAGCCTATCAACCCCCAGAGCTCCTCTCCCTGCCCCCCTACTTCCTGCACATGGCTGAATGGTCGGATTTTTAATAGGCATTTTTGAATTGATAGACGTTAATTAAAAGTCCCAATCTCAAAATTTGCTGCCTGTAGTTTTCCCTGGGTGACATTGGGCAAATCGCTACCCCTTCTTAGACCTCAAATTGCTCATTTGTAACTTAAAAGAGGATGGACAATGAGGGCAGAGGCAGGAAGGGATGTCTAGTGTGAAAAAGGCTGTATAATGCCCTGCAGAAACCCAAGCTTGAGAACCAGGCTGACCTGAGTTAGAAACCTGCCTCTGGCACTCTGCTAGTCATGTGCTCTTGAGCAAGTTGCTTCTCCTCTCCCAAGTCCTGGCTTCTCATCTGTAAAATGGGGGTAACAACTGGAGTGGGGATGGTTGTGGGTTGAATTACATCCCTCAAAAAAAAAAAAGACATTGAACTCCTAATCCCCAGTACCTGTGAATGTGACCTTACTTGGGAATGGGGTTGGTGTGGATGTAATTACTTAAGATGAGGTCTACTAATGGAATGGGACAGCCCCTACTCCAGTATGACTGCTGTTGTTATAAGAAGAGAAGAAGACACATGGGGAGAAGATGGCCATGTGACAGCAGAGGCGGAGGTTGGAGCCATGCACCCACGAGCCAAGGAATGCCTGGGCCTACCAGAAGCTTGAAGACGTAGGAAAGGATCCTTTTCTGGCAGCTTCCGAGGGAGCATGGCTCTGCCAACACCTTGACTTCAGACCACCAGCCTCCAGAACTGTGAGAGAAGAAATGTTTGTTGTTTTAAGCCCCCGCCCCATTTTGGGGTCATTTGTTACAAAAGCGCTAGGAAATTAAGACTGTTGTCCTGCCTGCTTAGGCTCCTTTTGGCTGGAATAGTTTCTGGGGCTTTCCTTGCTTTCGATGACCTTGACAGTTTTGAGGAGTGCTGGGGAGGTATTTTGCAGGATGCCCTTCTATTAGGATTTGTCTGATGATTTTCTCATGATTACACTGAGGTTATGGAATTTTTGGAGGAAGACACAGAGGTAAAGTGGATTCTCATTCCATCATATCAAGGGTGCATGCTATCGGTATGATTTATGGCTGTGGATGCTGATATGATTTATGGCTTGACCACCTGGCTGAGTAGTTGGTCAGCTTCCTCTGCTGCAAAGTTCCTCTCCCCTTCCCCTTTTCCTACTGTGCTGTCTGGAAGGAAGTCACCGTCTGCAGCCTACACCTAAGAGGTGGGCATTATACTGCATAACCTTGAGGGTGAAATATCCACATACATTATTTAGAATTCTTCTGCATGGGAGATTTGTCTCTCCTTTCCTGCTGATTAATTGATTCAATCATTATTCTATGAGTATGGACTCATGGATATTTATTGTGAATTGCAGGTTATGATTCAACCCTATTTATTTTGTTGCTCAGAGTATTTCAGCTTGTCCATGGCAGTTCGTCGATTGGCTTTTGTTTCCCCTTAACACAGCCCCCATCACTGTGGGGATGTTTTTTCTTCCCTAGGACTTCCTTATTTCTGGCATATGAGACCCTCTAGGTTCATCTTGTTTATTTCCTGTCCTGGTTCCAGAATCAGCCATTTCTCTAGGGGGCCCTGGCTTTTTTTTTTTTTATAATTAGAGCTTGGTATTAGAAATCACTATGTGCTTGTTACCACTAGTGTGTCCTTGCTTCTAAGTCCCCCTCAGCTAACAGAGCAAGGAAATACAGGTGTGCATACTAACCGTGTTTTTCTAAGTTTCTCTTCACTTTATATTTGGTGCTTCTTAGATTCCTTCTCATTATACTCCTAAAAAGAAGCCCCCATGATTGTTGGGTCCATAAGCAGGAATGGTCCTAGTAGAACTCACATAATGAATGAATCTGAATGGACATTTTTCCTTCATCTTAATGACCCATGTGTGTCAAGTCTGGATTTTCATATCTTCTCCAGTCCCCCTTATAAGGTCCTGCTTTGGGACTTTGATTCATGTTGCTCCTTTCTCTTTACATGGCTGGCTGGTTTTGACTTCTGTTTCTCCGCATTTTCCTCATTCTTCCAGGCCCAACCCAGGTGGATGCACGGGTGTGTTCCCAGTATCATAATTCATCAAACTGTAGACCTAGGATTTACACACATTTTTACAAATGCTGCATTTCAATAAAACACTTACTTAAAAAGATACCTTTGACTCAGGTACAAGACATCAACAACTTTGCTTCCGTGAGGTTGCAAATAATCTTCATGATACTAAAAATAAAACTTATTCTTATGCATCAGTTAAAATATGTTTGCCTGCAAGAAACAGAAACCCCATCTCAAGCTTGTTTAAACAGAGACTTTATTATCTCAGGAAACAGGAGGTAGTGAGGTAGGCAGTTTGAAGGACAGCTGACTTGGTGGCTCAGTGATGGCACTGAGATCCGGCTGTATCTGGACATCAGTCTCTTCCTGTGGCTCCCCCTGGAGAGCAAGAGAATTTTCTAGCAACTTCCCCCTTTCTGAAAAACCTTCTCATCCCATCCCCTCAGGCACAATTGAAGAAGAGAAGTGAAGAATCTTTGAATCCTGGTATTGATAATAAGTACTGTCACTCCTTCCTGAGGAAGGAAAGCTTTTTTGGGGCTCTTCTCTGCCCTGGCTTCTGATATTGTTGAAGTCTGGTTGGAGTGGCCATAAGACTGTTAGCCCAGAGGAGGAGAAGGCAGTGGCCTTCATGGAGGAGACCTGCACCCCCCTGGTGCCCTGAGGGGGTTATTATCAACAGAGGAAGAGCTTCGGCGCCCAGCCCAGGCTGCACGGAGGGTGAAATTGATCCTGGCCTCCAGCTCCTGGCCCAGGATTCTGAAGGTGGTTTCACAGTGCCACGAAAGTGTTCTCTTAAAGCATTTAGCACCATTTCAGTTTTATATTTTCTTTGGTGATTAACAGATTAATATCTTTCCCCCTACTCTGTAAGCTCCTCAAGAGTAGGGAACATGTCTATTTTGCTTAGCTTTGTATCTCCAGCATCTAGAACAGAGTCTGGAACATATGGGAGTTCGACGTTATTGGCTGAATCCATGAATACAGTGGGAAAGACATGGGTTTTTAGATTAAACCAATGTGGTTTCAGTGCCCAACCCAGCGACGTGTCAGCTTCCAGCTTTGACGGGGCCACTTTGCTTCTCTGAGCTTCTGAATCCTCCACCTGCAAAATGAGATAAGGACCCCCACCCTTTAGAAGAGCTTCACACACGTGAGCTTGCCCCTTGTTTTTCACTCCCCTAACTCCCAAACACCCCGGCAGATTGTTTCTTTATGAATCAAATGGGGACCAAATGCTTATCTCATAGAATGGTTATGGAAATTAAATGAAGTAAAATGCTTAAGACGAGGTGCTTTGTAAAAGTTGGTGTTAAAATTACAACGTTCCCGTGTGTGGTCCTGCACGGTGTGGCATGTCTCCTGCTTCTTGGGATCTGTGAGTATAGACCTCCTCCTTCATGACAGTCATATCCATGTTCGTGTGTTTTACCAGACTTGATTAAAACAAATCCTGTGTGTATTTTAACATAGAAACAGATCCCAGAATCAAGCGCTCTGGTTGGGTATGGATGCCTGTGTTAGAGAAAGGATACCAGGGGACCCTTCTGCCATCTTCTGAGAGGATGCCCAGTGGCAGAGGCTGTCTGGACAGTGAGCTCAGAGCCTGTGGACCCGGCCTCGAGGATCTTCGAGTGAAGCTGGGCTCAAGCCAGGTCCTCCCACTTCCTGTCCCAGAATGAACAATAGCGAAGTGGGCCCCAGCCCGGCCGGGCTCTGGCATCGGTAGGTCTGGGGGAGCCCGGGCGCCTCCCCAAAGCCCCAGCTGCCCCCTTGCACTGCCGTGCCGACGTCAGCCCCAGTTTCCCTGCTCGGTCCTGCCGTCGCCCGCGGACTGGAGCCCTGTCCTGAACGCATGCCCTGGTCCCTGACCTCCTCCTTCACTCCCGCTAAAAACATAAAAGTCGATATATTTATTGAATGCGGTGAAGCGAGTGTTTGTTCATTTGCAAGAGCCGGCCAGGCCGTCCGCCCGTCAGGACGAAAGGAGAAAACGGGAGCAGGCGTCGGTGAACTCTCTCCAGAAGACAGGAAGGACAGCGCACCTCCCCGGGAGGCATTGCATTCTTAGGAAACCCACACCAAACAGGCCATAATCTGCTCCCCGACGTTCACAAAAACACATGTTCATGACGGAAGAAATACGTGTTGGTTGTAGAAAACCTAGGAAACTGAGAAAGGAATAAAATGAAAATCCTGTCATCCTATGCCTAGTGTCTACGTACCTAATGTGTGTACTTACAAAATTCGAGTCATACTATTTATTCTAAACTACAAAGTACATATAGATATATAGACACACACGATTGGAGTTACACTATTTATAGTCCTGGAGTCTAAATGCCTTTTGTTAGCATCCCTTTTCACTGTCGCACAGTGGTAGTATTTAGTGGAAATGGGTACGTGACCCCAAGTCTGGCTGAGCCGTGTCGGCGGGCCCATGGGCTCTTTCCCACACCCCACCGCGTCAGAATTTCTGGGTTTAGAACTCTGCGTCTTGACAAGCCTCCCCGGTGATTCTGACACAGGCTGGCCTGCCGTGACCCATTTTCGGAGCCACCGGTGACCAGGAGCTGTCGCTGGCCGTCCGAAGTGGCACCGGGCCCGGGGCCACCTGCGGCCCGTGGGAGGGCGGCTGACCGAGTTTCCCCCTGGTTTTGTCCTGCAGGGAATGGCAGAGCCGGCCTCCTGGAGTTGACATGGAAAGGAGCACTCTGGGAAAGAAGAAAGGTGGATCGAAATGGTTAAGGCCCCAGTCTTCCTGTGTGTGCACTCGTTTGGGGGAGCTCCTCACACCACATGGAGTTCACCCCCGACCCCTGGTTTTTTTTTTTTTTAATTTAATTTTTATTATTTGCCCAAGGGGTACAGGTCTGTGAATCATCAGGCTTACATCTTTCACAGCATTCACCAAAGCACAAACCCTCCCCAATGTCCATAACCCATCCACCCTATCCCTACCCTCCCACCCCCCAGTAACCCTCAGTTTGTTTTGTGAGATTAGGAGTCTCTTATGGTTTGTCTCCTTCCCCATCCCATCTTGTTTCATTATTTTTCCCTCCCTACCCCCCACAACCCCCCACCCTGCCCCTCAAGTTCCTCATATCAGAGAGATCATATGATAATTGTCTTTCTCTGATTGACTTATTTCGCTCAGCATAATACCCTCCAGTTCCATCCATGTCGTTGCGAATGGCAAGATTTCGTTTCTTTTGATAGCTGCATAATATTCCATTGTATATATATACCACATCTTCTTTATCCATTCATCTGTTGATGGACATCTAGGTTCTTTCCATAGTTTGGCTATTGTGGACATTGCTGCTATAAACATTCGGGTGCACGTGCCCCTGAGGAACACTACCTTTGTGTCTTTAGGATAAATACCCAGTAGTGCGATTGCTGGGTCGTAGGGTAGCTCCATTTTCAACTCCGACCCCTGTTTTTCACATTCTGCCTAATCCCACTGCGGGGCCTTCCCCACCTGCTTGCCCTGTGAGCGGCTCTGATGGTTTCTATCATCCTCTTCAACTCCTTCCTCACGGCTGGACCCGGGCTGCTCCATCCGGGTGTCTGCTCTGAGGACAGCCGGCATCCCCGCCAACGGCAGCCCAGGGTCACACACGCCCCTGGAGATGTCCGCTCTCACCTCGCCGCTGGGGGCCCAGCAAGCCTTGTCTCAGCCTTGCTGGTAGAAACGGGGTCCCAGACCTAGATGCAGAATCTCAGGCTAAACCCAAACCTGTCTTTTCACAGGGTCCCAGGCATTGCCTGTACGGGCTGGAGTTCCAGAAGCCCTGTCCTAAGGGGGAGCTTCACTCCAAGAGCATTGCTGTCCTCCACTCGTCGGTCTATTGGAGGGATGAGACCACCGGCTGCAAGGGCAAGCAAGGCACTGAGACCTGGGCCTGCAGCTCTATCCCCAGTCTGTCCTCCAGCCTGGATTGTTCTGGAGATCCCAAGCTGAAGGGAAGAACACAAGCCATTCTCCAAGGGGCATCAAGAGCTGGGCTGCCTGGAGGCCTCCGGCTATGGCGCCCCCACTCCTGGCGACCCCTGGCTACTCTGTTGGGGGAGAGGTAAGGGCCAGCGGGGACAGTGGCTCTGCAAATTCTGAGTAACGGGGTGAAGCTAGGATCCTAGCTGCGTTTGGAACGACAGTCCCGTTCCGTTCGGGAAAGAAGACAATGGCCCTTTATCACTGCATGTTACAGGATTTCAAGGGCAGGAGCCAGCCAGATAGGCCAGGGGATGATTAAGAGACAAAATGCAAGACATTGTGAGGGGGCCACACTTTGCCCAACCCCAAAAGTCCTATCATAACAGCCATTGTTCACACAGCCCCTGCCTGGGCCCCACCTCCTTCCTCAGAAATACTGTGGGACAGGGACATGGGTCTATTTATCTCTTCTCAGGAAAAGTGGGGCTGAAGCGGTAGTAAACTTTGGGGTCTGGGAGGACAGGTGGGGAGGGGGAGATGAAGGGGGGAGCACGGGTAGAACAGAAGGTGATGGTGAGGATTGGTTAGCTCGTGGACCACGGCAGATCAGGAAAGGGAGGTGAGAGGCAGGGTGGGACTTTGAGGAGCCAACAGCGAGTGGAGGGCACGGGAGGGCAGGGAAAGCCTGCTGCTGGCCCACATTATGAGACAGGATGTCAGGGAGCCCAAGTTCAGAATCCATGTTCCACTTACGGGTACGTGGCTTTGGCATTTTGTGTACCTTTCCCAAGTCTCATTTTCCTTGTCTGTAAAATGCAGATACTGACATTTGCCTCAGGAGGGGATGCGGCAATGAAATTAAATGAAATGAAGCATAAGAAAGTACCTAACGCAGCACTTGGCATGAATCATGAGTTCGGGTTCAGAAAGATGTTGTTTCCTGTTGCCTGTCAACGAATATACCATACGCTCAGCCCTGACAGCTCTGTGAGGCCTCTCTCCTCTGAACCTGAGAAAGGTTCACAGCGTGATTACAGAAAGCAGCACGTGAGAGAGAGGGCAAGGTAAGGCTGCAGGCAGTTAGACTACTGCAGTCACCCTAGCGCTAGTTCATTATGATCTGAACTAAGGCAGGGTGTGTGGGACTGAGGAAAAGGCAGTGATTTTAAACAGGATCTGATGTCACCAAATTTGCATTTTAGAAGAATGTCTTTCAAACACTGTGAATGACTGGGCCTGTATTTTCTCCCCTTGAATTATTTTATTGTTTCGCTTGAATTGTTTTATTGTTCAGTCTCCATTTGTCTGATTTTTGCCTTTACCCATTAATGAGGACACTTTCTCCCCTGCATTTGACAGAGGGCATCACTCGGCAACAGATCTGTCTGCTACCACACAAGGAGGCAAGATGGGTAGTCTTCTTCCCATGGTCATCATGGGACTCATTTTCATGGAAGCCTGCCCCTAGAAGCTAACAAGAATAAATTGTTCATGTGACCTCTGTGGGTGCTGAGGGGCGCAGCCACCTGATCCCTCCCCAGCTCTCCAGTAGAGGATGCTAAGAGGTTCCAGACCCCCTCTCCTTCTAATTTCTGGCATCAAACCCCCCTCCCTGGCCCCGGGCTTCTGAAATTTGCCTTTCTTTTTCTGACTCCTTGTTCTTTAATAAAGGAAATTCACCAGGGATTTATTTAATAACATTCTATTATGTGCACCAGATTATTTGGCCAGTTGGCTAGTTGAACTGTCAGTTTTAGCTTTCTCTCATTTGATTTCCTCACTAACTTCTTTGTTTTGGTGAGGATTAAGAAAATTCAGTATATCGTACCATCCCATGTTATAAATTCTAAAGATTGGAAGTTTTTTTAGAAAAACTGGCTGAACGTTCTGCATTTGGAGTAGATGTGCCTCATTAGTTTACTCATTCCACAGATTTCAGAGTGCCTCCTTTTCATAAATGAACTTTCTTAATTGAATGCAGGCTGGGATCACTGGGCCACAAGGAGGCCATTGAGCAGGGGGAGTGCCTGGCTTTAGAATTTCTTAAGAGATACTGCTTCTTGAAGAAGTTCCATTAATGTTCCCAGTGACCCTTTTCTTATTTCCAGATAAAAATCAATAGTCATTATTGCTCCTTGGGTGATAAATGGGAAATCTGCAGGAAGAAAGATGGCCCTCCTGTGCAGCTATACCAGGTGTGGGTCATGGGGACTTGAATGTGTTTCTCCAGTAGGACCTGCGATGTTACTGGCAAGTGGGCATTGCCCACAGACCTACATTCTTTGGACAAATGAGCTGATCTGGTCTACTCTCTGACCTTCTAGCTCCTGGCTTTGGGGCCCCAAATAGCCTCAAGCCTTTCTCCAAGATGGGAACAGAAGGTGCACTGTGAGTCATCAAATGACAGGATCTCCTGCCTCATTTGGGGATCCAATCTCCCGAGCTTCCCAGCTGCCACTCTGCTACTCCCTCCAGGGCATGGAATGGGCTAAATTCTTCACACATCCCTCCTCCCCTTCACCCTGCTTTGGAGGTTTGTCCACTAAGCCTCTTGGCCCTTGCAGGTCTGTCAGGACAATCGCCCCTTTACTTGGGGACATCTGTTGGTCTTGAGAATGGATTGAGGTTCTGGGTTCCACGTGACTGCAGCTCATGTCTCTGGGCTTAGACTCAGAGCCTCTTTACCTTCACTTAGAAGGGTCTCACCCAGGCCTTAACATTCCATAGTGGGAAGGGATCAGTATCTGTCCTGGGTTGAAAGGTGACAGCGAGGACATGGTTTAGTTCTCTACTTCCCAACAGTAAAAAAATTCAACTAACTTTTTTACCAGCACCATGATGTCCTTGAAGAAACCTTGTCATTTCCTCACATGGCCTGGACTGGAGAATTCTTCAGTCTGGCATGGATCTTTTCTCTTCTCTTCTCTTCCCTTCCCCTCCCTTTCCTTTCCTTTCTCTTTTAAGATTTTATTTATTTATTTATTTAACAGGGACACAGCAAGAGAGGCAATACAAGCAGGGGGAGTGGGAGAGGGAGAAGCAGGCTTCCCGCCAAGCGGGGAGCCCAACACAGAGCTCGATCCCAGGACTCTGGTATCACGACCTGAGCTGAAGGCAGATGATTAACAACTGAGCCACCCAGGAGCCCCTGGCATGGATTTTTTCTATGGATGACTTTTACCCTAAACTCCAAACCTTGTAGAAACCTATAGAATATCACAAAGATACACCTGTCTAATTCTCCTTTCTTTCCAAAGTGCCAGTCTTACCAAACTCTCTATTATTTATTCACAGCTTCTTCCCAAAGTTTGTAGCTCAAGACATCTGACAGGTAGGAAGGAAGAGGAAGGAGCTCATCCGAACATGGTTTTCTACGAATCACTCATCACAGTTTGATAACACAATTATGGAAATGAATTTTTCTAGTCAGACAAGGCTCTGTGATGTGCTCGAGTCAGGTCAAGGAAAAAGGAGGTTATTATAAGAATAGACATGGAATGAATTGAGCAACTGTCAGGATCCAAGATATATCTGTGGATGGGTTTCTTCAAACTGTGTTCTCTCTCTCTCTCCTCCCCTCTCCCCATCCTCCTGTCTCCGTTTGCGTTTCTCTGCACAACTGTCCCATTGTCCTTTATCAGTCAGTTTCCTCTGCTTACTCATGGGTCTTATTGTCTTATGGGCTTGATATGGTCCATTGTGACTGCTCTAGTGTGAATCCTAGACCATGAACTTTGGGTTTCAATTCCCACTAAATGGCTTAGCCCCTTGGCCATAGTTTGTGGATCAGTCTGTAGATAAAACCCCATGGACTGGGGAGCTACCTTGGTCTAATCTGCTTTGGCCAGGTGGTGCTAGGTCACAAGGTGCTAGGCCAAATGTTTACCTATGCATTAAGTATTGCACAAGACAGTGTCCCTCAGAAGGGACCGTGGGTGGGGCAAGTCCACTGAAGTAGGTCTACCCCAGCATATATTCTTGCTATGGTGAGGATCTGAGCTTTTCTCTTTCCATTTCAAGTAGAGGTAGGAGAAAGGTGGGTCCCAGGAAGGTGAACTCTGGAGGTGCTGAGTGAGAGTGCAAATTTTCCCCAGAAACAGCCTGGTGACTTGTAAGCAAATGCCACCATTCTTTAAAAAAAAAAAAAAAAAGCTAAGAATCTCCTGTTATATCTACTGAGTGTAACCCTTTGTGGATCCTGGAATCTGGAGCAGGTGGCGGGGGGGATCAAGAAGCATTGTTTTTCCTTTAATTTTCATCTAACTTTGTCCAGAGGACATTTTGGCCGAGTTCCCATGGGCCAATCTCAAGAGAGAACAAAGGCAGTTGCCCTCTGTTTCACACCTGTTAAGGAGGTTGCGGTAGGAGTGGGAAAGAGCTAATGGACGGGGAGCAAAGGAATGATGTCGGTGATCAAAACAAGAGGTGCACGAAAAGAAAACACATCTTTGGTGGGCACATACTTCCACACAGAGGTATCATGATCTTAGCCTCTGGAAAAAGACTCCTTCTTACCAGGTGAGTCTTAATCTGATTGGTTTGAACCTAGGAAGACTGTGCTGAGCACACTTGGCTCAGCCCCACTCTCTCTCGGGCTTGGACTGTCCACAGGGAACAGAAGGGGTTTTTTTTTTGTTTTGTTTTTTGCTGCTTTTCTGTCTCACTGAAGCA
The DNA here is from genome assembly GCA_002007465.1 of Ailurus styani. Lineage (NCBI taxonomy): Eukaryota > Metazoa > Chordata > Mammalia > Carnivora > Ailuridae > Ailurus > Ailurus styani. Next base: position 57,695 of record LNAC01000397.1, on the reverse strand, counting down.
GCTAACTCCCTGTCATAGGAAAACCCATCCTGGGTCAGTGCTTCCAGAAGCTGGATAGGTAGATCAGGTGGGGTAAGCTAAGGGCTGGAAGAAGCAACTTCTGGAAATTGAGTGTCTTTTCCCTTTTCTAGGCCCTCACAGTTCTCTCCAATCTGTCTGCCGATGGGGGTGGGAAGGGAAGCAGGAGAAAATTCAAGGGCACTGTTTATGGATCATGCTAGGAGGGTGTGTGTGACTCTTCTCACAATCCATTGGCCAAAACTCATCTGAGCAGAGTTGCGTCTAAGAGAGGCTGAGAATATATAGTGCAGCTGGGCCTACGGGAAGGGCTGCAGACACACTGGTGAGCAGCTGTATATACCACAGACAGGATGTCTCACTCTTGAATTCATTATTAGTAGGCTCTCTTGCCTGCAGGTATAAGCCACATTTATTTGTAATAAGGGTGTTTTATTCTCCCTTCTGTCATCCTTTGTTTTATTTTATAATCTGATCAAAGCTCTCATGGGGAAGATGGAGGCTATTTTTGGACCTCTCAACTCCAACATTTGGTGCATGGCCTTGGAACACTGAGAAATAGAACGTAGGAGTGGAATAACAAATCAGGAGGAGATTTAGACTTTAATTTTCTTTGAACCTTAAATCAGAAGAAGAGAATATGATTTTGGACTTTAAGTCCTTTGGACTTTAATATCTTTGGACTTTAACTTAATTGTTGAACTTTAATTCCTTCCCAGAAAATTCACGATGAGCAGGGGTCGATATTCAAATTTGGAACATATTGTAATTGGTATTTTATTGCTGGAGTGTTTTAACGTCACTTGATTTCATTGCAGAACATATAATGGTCTATATTTAGAGTGCCCATATAATTTATCACCCAAACTAGGGTAGTTTTGAGAGAGAAAAGAGGCTCTACTAATAATTAAGCCATGACCAGAGGCACAGACCTGGACTGTTTTGGGTGAACTTGGACATGTGGTCACCCTAGCTATACTGAACAATGTGGAAAAACATAATTAGTAAAGAGAAATGGAATGGGGAATGAATTTCCAGCAATGTAGTAGATTTAATTAATGAAGATTTTCTGACCCACATAAAAGCCCTCTGGAGATCAACTCTAACTTGTCCACAAGGGGTCCCAGGAGGACCCACAAAGGAGTGTAACCAGTCAGGGGCCATCCAGTCAAGCAAGAGGGGCTGCCATATGTATTTTAGATAGAGGGGACTCAGTGCAGCGAATTGGTTGCACAGGTGTTGGAGGACAGAGGGACAGGAAGAGTGAAAAGGAGGAGTGGTAGACACATGAGTAACGACACGAAGCTGCTCCCATCCCTAAGACCACGGAAACAAAAAGTAAGAGGTAGAGTCATCCTAGGATGTCATCCTAGGATCCAAGCTCCATGCAACTGGGGAGAGGTACAGCCTGGATGTGGCTAATAACTGAGGAGATGGCCAGGCTGGTGCTTGGGACAGGAAAAAGGCCCCCAATTCTACCCAGATTGTGTTCTTCCTTCCATTCTCCTGCCCATCTCCCTTTGGCAGACTCTACCTAACAGGACCCAACTGCCAAGGGAGTCTGGGAAATGCAGTTTGCAGAGTCCCAGCCCCCAAATCAAGGGTGGAGCCGACAGGTGGGCTCGGAGGTGAGAAGCAGCAGGGAGATGAAGGGCCTATATGCAGCGGATGGCACTGGGAAGTGCCTGAGGAAAGGTCTTGACAGAACTTCTGATCTCCTTCTCTGAGTATGGCCGCACCCCGCTAATCATGGCTTCATAGTTGAGCACAAACAGATTGAGAACAAACAGTTGAGGAAGGTCACAGTGGCTGCTTCTCTATTCCTAATGTTTCCTTTCACATGGAGATACCACATTTCTAATTTGTCTCTGTTTGCCCTTTAATCACCCAAGGAAACAGTAATGGCCTAGTCTGTGTCAAGAATTTGGGGAGAAGAAAATGGGCATGTTCAACTCAGCCTTCCCCTTCTCTTGGGTGGAGCCTATTTGTAGGAAGCTGAGGTTCTCCCCCACATCCCTCCATGTGTAAATCTTACCAGTTCATTCACAAAACTAGTATTTATTGGCACCTGGTCTATCTCAGTCACTGTTCTGGTCCGGAGGACACGACAGGGAATAAAACAGACAAGATCCTTACCCCGTGGCACATGCAGGCAATAAACAATAAGTATAATCAATAAGTACATCATATAGTATATTGCAAAGTGATAAACACAGGTGCAAAGGAAAACAGAGAACAATGAATGGGGACCAGGGTTGCTGGATCAGCACCTGCGGTTCTAAACAGTGTGGTCTGGGTGGCCTCACTGAGCAAGCCCCTCTGAGCACACAGGGAGTGCTATTTGTTGCTGACACTCAGAACCCAACAACTGCTCTAGATTTTGAGGGGAATATTGACCATTCTGTTCCTCAGTCTAAGCAATCACTCATCCCCAGTCCTGGACATGCTGTAGGACTATGAACCCAGCCCCCAGCAGAGATAGGCTTGATCCCCTTCTGTGGTGTCATCTGGGAGCCTCAATCAGAATTGCCTATAACTAGTGCTTTAATGAGCTTTGCAAACAGAAACCTGGGGTCCCTCACCCTGCCCACCTCACCCTGTTTCTGATTTGCATACAAGACAGCGGTCATGGCTAATGCTATTGGCAAGCAAGCCAACACTGTTTTTCTTTAAGGCAGCAGTCCTCAGAGTGTGGTCCAGAACCTGGAGGGTGGAGGGCCATGTCTTTGAGAACCTTTCAGGGGGTGGTGTGCGAGGTCATAACTATTTTCTTAGCAGCACTAGGACGCTATTTGACTTTTTCATTTTCATTCTCTCGTGTGTATGGTAGAATTTTCCAGAGGTTACGTGGCATGTAATAGCACAACAGATTGAGTGCAGAAGCAGATTAAAATACTCCTTTTTTTCCTAACTACATATTTGTGTGAAGCCTGATTTTCTTTATACATTTCCATCAAAACAACATATTGCAACAGATTGAATGCAGAAGATTTGAAAATCCAGCTGTCTCTGTTAAGCCAAACTTAAAGAGATTTGCAAAAGTTGAAACAATGTCACCCCTCTCACTAATTTTGTTGGGGGAAGGTACAGTTACTTTCCACATAAAAGATATTTATGTTAATATGAAATGAGCTTATTTTTGTTACTTGCAAATGAATTCATAAATATTAAATATCTTTTCACTTTTAATTTTTAATGCAGTAAATATCAATGAGTATAATCCACATAAACAAGCATAAAGGGTTTAAGACCCTTTGAGACAAATAGGTTCTAGAGGGGTTTGATGTGAGAGCACACCCACATGTTGTTAGAGCCCCCAAAATACCTCTTCAGAGACATTCTTCCTTGTGTCCAGATGTCACACAAATACTTGGCCATCCTTGGGTGCCTGGATGGCTTAGTTGGATAAGCATATGCCTTTGGCTCAGGTCATGATCTCAGTGTCCTGGGGTTGAGTCCTGTGTCAGGCTCCCTGCTCAGCAGGGAGTCTGCTTCTCCCTCTTACCTCCCACCCCCCCTCAAATAAATAAATAAAATCTTAAAAAAATACATGGTCATCCTTGTCCACTTGACTCTCTTTTGGGTATCTACATGTGTGCAGAACTGATTTCGATTAAGTCTATCATCTTGAGGAAAAAATGCCATTAATCCAGAATGGAAGGAAGAAGTAAGAGCTATCCTGAGTTTACCTACCAGGTACCTGGAGAGTTGCAAGGTGATGAAGTTGTAGTCTTATGAGAACACATTTGTGCTTGGGTTGGACCCAGGGAGACCCGATGGAGCAAGCAGCGGCAGCCTGCACACTTCCAGCCATGGGGCGCACAGGCTCATGAATTCTGGCCCACGGAAGGGCTGCACGGAAAACTCCCTGGCACAGTCACCCGAGTTGCCATTCATAGGAGTTCTAGGCTTCGCCTAGAACCCAGTGAAAAAAATATCTAGGGCTGGAGAGCTTTCTTTTCTTTCTTTCTTTCTTTTTTTTTTCTTTTTAATTCCTAGGGTGATTCTGTGGGGTTGGCTTGGGACCACTTGATCAGCCTCCTTAAATCCAGTAACGCAGTTATGGTGATGTGTGAGTTACATGTTGCTGGCCCCAAATATTTCTCCCAGGTGCCTTCTGTGGGTCCAAATTACGTATCTGTGGTGATTAGTTCTTTGGGGTTAGGGCGGCACCTTCTTCACTGCTCTGCTCTGAGGGATGAGGAAGGGCAGAAAGGATGGGGACCGGGAAGAGAAGGAGACTTTGGGGAAGGACACAGAAGTGGGAAAGGCTTAAGGATGCCAGGCCCCCTGGATAGGCAAGAAGAGAACAGAAGATGAATTTTGATTTCTGCTGAACTGACTCCCAGGTTTCACTGAAGGAGCCAAGATGTTTCTTCAGGTTTTGAAAAATGTTGGCATCAGTATCCCTATTACTGGATGTTAATGACACGTGTTAGCTCTGAATGCAGAGAAGGAACCCAGAAGGTTCCTTTCAGCCTCTCTGTTGTTTCTTGTGTGTAACCGAGACCCAACTGACCCCCTGCTTCCCCGTTTCCAGTCTGGTCCCCTTCCCCACACTGTTTCCAGAAAGGCTTTGTCCTAAAGGCTTTTGAAAGACAGTTTTAGAAACTCTGTTTATTGTGAAATATGACACACGTTCACAAAAGTGCACAAAACATAAATATACAGCTTAATGAGTAATTAGAACCTGGAAGTGCCACCCAGAGCAAGAAACAGAACCCAGACCATCCCTCTTCTGCGTGCCCCCTCTCAAATATAGCCCTTCCCTCCCCACAAAGTTGTCCTGGTCTTAGATGTTATACAAAGTAGTTTTCTGGCTTTGCTTAAGAATTGTATCGTCTATGTGTGCATTCCCAAACACAGTAGTTTAATTTCAGTTGGCTTTGAATTTTATGAATCAAAGTATGTATAGTATCTTTTGGTATCAATCTTCTTTACTTTTATGTTATGTTTTGAAAGATTTTTTCATGTTATGGTAAGCCACTGTGTCTTTCTTTTTTCATTTTTATTACTGTAAAATATCCTACTATGTGAAATATGTCATCATCTCTTTATTCTACTGTTGGTGGGCATTTGCTTTGCCTACAGTTGGGGTTCTTACAATCAATGCTATTATGAATATTCTTTCACATATATCATGGTGCATATAATTACACTTTTCTGTGGTGTGCGTACTCAGGAATAGAATTTCAAGGTCATGGGGTATAGGCATCCTTAAGTTTACTAGTTAAAGGTTCATACTTTTCTAGGATGGTTGTACTAATTATTCACCCATCAGAACAGAATGAGAATTTCGAGTGCTCTGTGTCCTTACCAGTACTCAATATTTCTCAAAGTTATATATTTTTCCTGTCTGGTGGATGCATATTATTTCCTCATTGTGGTTTAATTTACCTTCTCCTGACTTTTAATGGGGTTGAACTCTCCACATGTTTACTGGGTGTTTAGACCACCTCTTTCCTGAAGTCAAGTCTTGTCCGTTTGCCTGTCTTCCATTGTCTTTTCGTGCCCATTAGAATGAGTTTTTGTATATTCTAAATACTCGATCTTGCTCAGTTATGTGTGTTACAAACATCATCTCTCATTCAACAGCTCACCTTTTCACCACTCCTATGATGACTTTTGATGAAGAGAGTTTCTAATTTTAAGTAATCAAATGTATTGCTCTTTTCCTTTATGCACTGTGGTTTTGCCTTTTAGGAGCTATTTCCCTATTCAGAGATCTTAAAGATATTCTCCTACATTATCTCCTTAAGGTTGTTTTGTCTTTACAGTCAGATCCATAATCCACCTAGAACCACTTTTGCATATAATCCACTAGGCTTTCATTTGAACGTTCTCCCATGTAAACTCCCAACTGTCCTAGCATCATGTGTTAGAAAGATTACCCTTTCCCCATCCCTCTGCAGTGCTGCCTCTGAAATAAATCAAGTTTTCCAAATGTAGGCATCTTCTCCTGGACTCTTTTCCTGATCCGTTTGCTAATTTGTCTACCCTCGAGACCATACCACAAACTTTATTATTATGGCTTTATGATAAGATTTGATAACTGGTTCATCAAACTTTTCCATTTTTTCCTTCTAAGCCAAGAGTGTCTTGGATATTCTTGGCACTTTGTGTTTCTATATACATTTTTAGAGGTACCTCGTCAGTTTTTACAAAACTCCTGCTAAAGCTTTGATGGTCATTGTGTTAATATTGTGTATCAGTTGGAGAAGAATAGATAATTTTATGATATTCAGTCTTCCAAACAGTAACCATGATATATTTGTTTCTACATATTATATCTCTCAATAATAATATGATTTCTCCATATAGATTTACACATCTTTTATAAATCCAAGAAACTTCATCTTCTAAGGCTATTGTAAATAATAATTTAAAAGTTTAATTTTGGGGGCACCTGGGTGGCTCAGTCATTAAGTGTCTGCCTTCGGCTCAGGTCATGATCCCAGGGTCCTGGGATTGAGCCCCGCATCAGGCTCCCTGCTCAGCAGGAAGCCTGCTTCTCCCTCTCATACTCCCCTTGCTTGTGTTCCTTCTCTCGCTGTGTCTCTCTCTGTCAAATAAATAAAATCTTTAAAAAAATAATAAAACTTTAATTTTTTATTTGTTGCTGTTATATGGAAGTGATACAGATTTTCGTATATGGATTTTATATCCTGTTACCTTATTAAGTCTTACGATTAATTCTGATAATTTATCTGCATATATTATTTTACATAGTATACTATACATTTATATCAATAATATTAGTTTTTAGTATTCGTGATCAATCCTAATACCTTTTATCTTATTTATTTTGCTTGCTTTACAGCATTGGCTAGTACAATGTTGAGTAGAAATGATGATGTTAGCGTTTTTAACTCATTCTTTATTTTAAAGGCAATACCCTCAAAGTTTTATCATTAGGTTTTTTGGTACATAACATTTAGAGTTAGTTATGAATTTCTTTTAATCTCAAGTTTGTGAAAATGTTTTATTATGCCTGGATGTCAAATAATTTTATCAAACATTAGGTTGATAATACATCGTTCATTTGTTTAATCATTTCATCTATTAGTATAATGAGTTATTGAGTGATTTTCTAATGTTAAGGCAACTTTGCATTCTTGGAATGAATGCAACCTGGTCACAAGTGTTAGTCTTTATTTTTCTGGATTTGGTTTGCTAATATCTTATTTGGAGTTTTTGTATTATTTTCGTGGCAAAAGTTGGCTTGTAATTTTCCTTTTTGTAATCTTTGTAGGACTTTGGCATTAAGTATTTTTAGACTAGACTGACATTAAGCATTTTTATCCTGAAGAGTGTGTAACATTGAGAGTTGCTTTGTACTTAAATGGCAGAACTCCCCAGTGAAAGCATTTTCTTTATGATGCTCCTTAGATTATCTGCTTCTTCTTATGTCCATTATGGTAAGTTGTCCCATTCATGTATATTTTCCATTTTTTTGGCATAAGCTTAATCATAATATCCTTTTATTATTGTTTTGTTGACTCTAGGACCTATAGTGATAGCCTTGAAAAAAATGATACTACTTAGTTGTGCCTTCTCTTTTTTTTCCCCTTGACTAACCTCACCAGAGATTTATTTTTATTATTTTTTCAATGAGCAGAATTTTATCTTTGTTGAATCTTTTGAATTATGTTTATTTTCTATTTCCTTAATTTTATTCCTACTCATTATTTTCTTCCTTAGATTTCCTTTGGATTTATTTTGGTGATTTTTTTCTAATTTCATGAAATAGATGATTTGTTCACTGTCTTTAGATTTTTCCTCTTTTAAGTATGATTTTATCTGTATCCCACACATCTGACATATAATTTCATTATCACTTAGTGCAACTGTTTTTTAATTTCCTTCTTCTTTGACCGTAAGTTCCAAGAAGTGTATTTCCTAATTTCCAAACACATGGAAACTTTCTTGATATTGTTCTAGCATAATTGCCTTGAGATCAGAGAAACTTGACTGTATGAGCTCAGTCCTTCCAAAGTTTTGAAGCTCATTTCGTGGCCTGGCATATGGGCACCTTTGGTAACTAACTGTTTCACTTGTGCTTCCAAAGCCTGATTTTTCTGGGGTGTTAGGGCAAAGCGCTTTCTGTGTTATTCACACTGTTCAAGTCATCTAGATCATTTCTAATTTTTGCCTCAATTACTAGATTTCAGTGTGATCAAATTCCCCAGGAGGCTATGGATTGGCCTATTTATGTTGTCGCTTTGACCACTTTGCAAAATAGATATCTGAAGCCACGTTGTTAAATGCACAGAAATGTAAAATTATCATATCATCCTATTGAACGAAAACATTGATCATTTGCAGTGTCCCCGTTTAATTCTACTAATGCTTTATGCCTGAAAGTCTACATGGCCTTTGTTAACACAGTCCCACCAGCATTCTTTTAGCAACGTTTGCATTAAATACCTTGACTCCTTCTTTTACTTTCAAACTCCCTGTGTCCTTGTGTTTTAGGCATGTCTTTTTAAAGGACAGATTGTTGTTTGTTTTAAATCCAGCCTGATGATCTTGGATTATTAATTGGATCATTGAATCTGCTTACATTTATTATAGTTACTAACATATTTGGATAAAAAACCCTGCTATCTTTCTCTGATCTTTCTGTTTGTCCCAGCTATTCATGTTCCCCTTTCTCTCTTTTCTTGCCTTCTTTCAAGTTTTCTCAAGCAATTTTATCATTCCGTTTTCCTTCTCTTTTAGTTTAGAAGTGACATAATTCTTCGATTCTATTATTTTATAACATGCATTCTGGGTCTATTGATGGTTAATGGTAATCTATATTCTACTCTCATTCCAGGTAATTCAAGGACCTTTAATCAATTTCACTACATCTAGTTTTCTCTAGACATACACTCTTGCTGTGTAGAAATGGTATTACCGAGTCACACCTCCTGGGAGCCTCTTACAGGGTTCCTGAGCAGTCTGAAAACCATGAGACGACACAAGCCAAGCCGCTGTCCATGTTAACATGCTACAACCATGGAGCTGTGCTTCTAAAATGTTAACTGGACCAGCCCTGTTGTGGATAATGCATTTTAAAAATGCAGTTGCAGAGCAATGAGACATGGGTTTTTCATGATTCCCAAGGCAAGGAGGTTGGCACCTAAATGGGGCTATCTCCTTTTAATCAAATGCAATTGAAAAGCAGCAGGGAACATGGGGAGATCAGCATATCAAATGAGGTATATTCAGATAACAGAACTGCGGTTGCCAGCAGGTCTGTAGCTCACCTAAGATGATTCTAGAAGGACTGAATCACTTTACTTCCTGCTATAAGTGTTTCTGTTTTTGTTTCCTCAGCAGACCCAGGCTTGTGGCCCCTTTCCACTCAGTGCATGCAGAAGGAAAAAGCAAAGTCATTTCTGTGTATGTGAGTACAAAGCTGTCAAAATGAAGGGAGGGAAGAAAGTTTAAGCTGCATGTTTGTTTGTTTTTAAAAGGGAGACAAACCATATAAAACTCTTGACTCTGGGAAACAAACTGAGGGTTCTGGAAGGGGAGCTGGGGGTGGGGATGGGTATTAAGGAGGGCACGTGATATGACGAACACAGGTGTTACACGCAAGTAATGAATCATTGAACATGATATTGAAAACTAAAGATCTTCTCTGTGTTGGCTAATTGAATTTAAATTAAAAAAAAAACATAAAAGGGATACTTTTTTTCTCCCAATTGATTTCAAATTAAAGCCATTAAAAAGGTGCTGCCACTTTTTGGAAAAAAAAATGGTGGGACACGTTGCTTGGTGAAATTAAACTTCAATTAAATTATGCTTCACACAAGCCCTGAAAGCAGAGAAGTTTTTACCATTTATGTTTAATTTAGTTCAGTGAAGTGGACACATTTGTTTCGAAATCATGGTTAAATATATTAAGCACACCTACTCTTGTTATCCTAAGTTTTCACCTGTGCCTGACTGAAGCTATGCGATAATGTACCCACAGACCTCTGTGATGCCTCAGTGTAGGAAGTAAGCATCTTTATTTTGCACAGCGCCTTGCTGACTTCTCTGACCCCACTTGGGGGTCCATGGCTACCCACAGTGATATCACAGCACTAAGTTTCTCATTTCCTCCAGGAGCTCAAACTGTACTTCTCGATTGGGAAACGTTTCTCTGACTTCGTACTGATCGATGGGGAAGTTATACCTTCTGACGGGCAAATGACTCAGTGTTGAGTCAACAAGTCGTTGGTCTCCTGGGGAAGGAATTTCAGAAAGTCGAACTCTCTGGGTATCATTTAAACCATTTTGGTCTCAGAACTGTATCTATAAAGAACCCACAAGATCCTCTGCTCCAGCCTTATTCTTTTCCCATCTTACAGATGAGACAGTGGGTGCCCAAAGACATTAAATGATTTTTCCCAAGGTCAGAAGACTGGTAATTACCGGTGTTCTCATAACGATTAAATCGTATTTCCCCAAGCTTAGCAGATACGTGGGAGATAAGGATTCTAGAATCTACACCACTGTAAAGCAAGTTTCCTTTAAGCAGCAATTTCTCCTGCAGCAATGTGAGCCAAGATCTTCCTGATGTCCAGTCTTCCCAGAGAAGGAGAGACACAGCATGAGAGCAACTACAAAATCACATTCCCAGTTTCAAAAGAGCACAAAGCCCCTCACTCACTTCTCTCCTTCACTGTCAGACTCTACTGATAGATGAGGTAGGCATGTAATGGCTCTTGCAGACCCGAACTTGACAGAGATTGAAAGTATCTGTCAAGAGGACCCAGGCCTCCTGTTCTGCTATCCAGGCCACCTGCCAGGTTTTGCTCTGTTAATTGGCTTCCGTGCAAGCAGCTATTTTAGCAACAATTCTGTGTGGGTCTTCTGTGGCACATCTTGATTTAAAGTGAAACGTTGAAAAGTACTTCTCGACCACTCAAAACTTTCGGAGTTGCTCATACTTAGCTGATCAGACAGAAAGGGAGGCAGCCTTCAAAACTATTGTGTCGACATAAAACTGGATTATTCGGTCTTCCTCAATTCAGAGAATAATTCTCAGAGAGATGGTGACTGAGGAGTCTGATTTCTGCCTAAAGAGAGATACTTTCCTTAAGGACAGACAGAATTGATAAGAGAGTTTGTGGAAAAAATGCCACTATGACCTTAAACATGCATTTTCTGGGTTGACACCATAGTGAGGAATAGAGTGCTATTAAAATATACTGCACATTTTAATGACTCCACTAGCGGTAGGAAAAAAAAAAAAAAAGACTTAAGCTCAGAATAATTCTGGGAAGGAGGATTTTGCCAAGGAGATTTTAATGTCAAGAATGTATGTGAGGCTAAAAATAAGGCGCTCACGCACATTCCAGAGCCGTGGGTGGGGATGTATATATAATCAAATTAAATTATGCCATTTCCACTTATGAAAAAATCTGATGGCAAAAATCGACTAGAAAACATTTAGTCATATTTCACTTGGATTAGGTTTATAAATACCAAACTCCAGACTTGTCAAAATAAACCCCACCAGCACTTTCTGGCCGAGGTGTTAGATAGACAATGGCTACAACATGCAAAACCGATAGAGCGCTTACAGGAACATGGTGACTGGAAAAGCCACGGGGATTCAGCTCTCAACTAAAGGGAGGGTTCAGAAAAGTCAGAGGGGAAGAGGGGACCCTGAAGGATGAGGACTGGAGCCCAGAATGGCCCAAATATGGAAAGCTGAGGGAGGGGCCGTCGGGGAGCCTCAAAGACCTGTGAAACCCAGGTCCCAACTCTCAAGAGACAGGAGGTCTGGGGTCCATGACTTTTTAGTATTATTATTTTTCCCCCTCAGAGACAGTACTCCTCAATTTTAACCTACCTCTAGAGGGACAGCATTGGGTTCTTTTGACAAATCATTAATTGATACAGCAAGACTGTGAGGCTAGTTGCTGTCAACACACCCAAAGGCACATGGAAGCTATCCTCAGAGGAGACCCAATGTACCTGTGCTTGGAAATGAATTTGTTGGCATTTCAAAGACAAATATCTTCTTGGCTACAACTGCTGAACTGCCAATCCAAAGATGGGAGGGGGATATCTAGACTTCAAAAGTCTTTTATTTACATCTTAAATTGTAATTAGAAGACTCTCGTAATACAACCATACTTTAACTTCCTCTGCTTGCCCAAGAATGGACCTTGGGCCAGAGATACCTCTGTCCATGGGTTCTGGTGCTGACCAGTGGGAAGGAGGACTGGAAATTGAGGGGAAGGAGGAAGCATCTTTCCTGGCTAGCATGAATAGTTGGTGACCTCACATTGGCCAGTACTTGCTAATGCAAGCAACCCACACTCCTTAGGCTGCTCGCCTTCCACATCTCCCAAGTGATGGAAGAAGCAGGATGGAAAAGTCAGCTCAGGCTCCATGCACATGCCCAAGGTGGTGACAGGGACCCAGAATTGCTGATGGGGCTCAGCCTCACAATCCTACTGCCCCAGAGTCTAGATAAATTCTGGCTTGGATAGAACCTGCATCTCGTGCCTCTGAGTTCTCTCCCGGAACATCATTCTGGAATCCTGTGATGTGCGCTCCCTGGAGAAAGAATAAATCAGGGAGAGAAAATAATTTGACCAGATGAAAAGGGAAGTAAGGGTGTTAAAGGATAATAGTTATGGAGGAGGTAGTGATGGTCAAACACTGTTGTAAGTACTTTACATTTGATTCCTGCCTCCCTCCCCATACACACAGCTTCCTTCCCCACCCCTCACAGCCCTCTTTCCCACAGGTCAGCACCAGAACCTGGGTAGGAACTGCTACTAGCCCCATTTTAAAGGCAAGGACACTGAGTTTTATGGAAGTTAAATAACTTGCTTAAGGTAAACACATAGTTATGAATCGGCAATGGCAGGATTTGAACCTTAGCCACTGGCATCTAACCCAAGCCTTAAACCATTTTACTATTCTATCTCCTATGGATCTCTCTATCTACTCCCTGCAGCTTCTGCAGTAAAACAGCTGCAAAACAGCAAAATGAGTAGTTGTGGGAGGGACCTAATTTAGGCCTTGGTACTTATTTTTCATATCACCTCAGTAATGTCGCTTACCTTCATGTACCCTCATTTGTTTATCTATAACATGGTAATAATGCTTTGGTTTCTCCTCTCCCCACAACATCGTATTGAGGATATTCATGTTGGGGAGCTTCGAACAAAAGAAAGTTTTATGTGCGATCTGATTAAGATGGTTGGTATCTCAGGTGAAGTGGTAGAGGCGAAAGGGCATGGACCATGACCCGGACCTCAGTTTGAAACTGTCACACGAGCAGGTCCTTTCTGACCCTCAAGCATCTCATCTACAAGCTGCCAGGGAGCACTGAGAGAAAAGACATGTGTTGGAGTCCAAGTCCAGTGGCTCTCTGCACTGGCCCAGGCAGGAGGGCCCCTTACCTGCAGGGAGGGCAGACAGAGCCGCTGAAGACACAGTAGATGAGAGGGCTGATGGCGCTGTTCAAGGCTGGCAGGTTCTGAATGATCACAGAGGCATAGAAGCGTTCCTCGGTGTCTGGAAGAAGACTGAAATTGTCCAATATGTCGAAGACGAAGTATGGACTCCAACAGCAGATGAAGGCTGGGGAGAAGACAGCCATTAGCATGGTAGCAGACCACAGCCGGGGGGTAGCTTTCAGTGGCGGCCCCAAGTGGAGCTCCAAATAGGAGGCTCCTTAGCACCTGCGATCTCTTAGAAATATTTAGAACATTCGTGTATTAACATCAATGTCATGTTTACTCACATACACACACACACACACACATACACATGCATGTGTACACATCCCACAGATACATTGCTGAAGTTGAGTGAATTTGTAAAAGGAGGGTTCGATTTGACCCCTGTTGTGAGTCTTTATGGAAAGGTCGGGAACTGCTTGGCATGACCTCAGCTTCTCATCCCACATAGTGTGGAAGGAAAACCAGAAAAACTCTTTGGAGACCCTATGAGAAAAAAACCCAGAAGAACAGGAAGCGTTTTGACCAAGAGTGGCTCCTGGTCTCAGGGTATGGCAGAGGGAAAAGGTGGTGCCTAACGTTTTCAAAGCATAATCTGGCTTCATCACAATGTTCTTAATTTTCTTTCCCATCTGTAAGTCTGCCACTCCAGAAAATAGCTGCCCTCTACCCCTCTCCAAGTCAGTCGATGTGTGTGAGCCCCTGATTCTATTTGTCTCCAAATGGGTGCTATATGGGGAGATCCAGAGTATGATGGTGAATTTTATGGGTCACCTTGACTGGGTCAGGGGGTGCTCAGATATTTGGTGAAATATTATTTCTGGATGTTTCTGGATGAGATGAGCATTTGAATTGATAGACTAAGAAAAACAGACCACCCTCTTCGATGTGGGTGGGTCCCCTTCAATCCCCAGAAAGCTTGACTGGAACAAAAAGCTGAGGGAGAGAGGATTTGTGCTGTCTGCTTGACTACCCTCCAGCTGGGACATCGTTCTCCTCCTGCCTCCCTTCACACTCAGACTCGGACCGCATCTACACCACTGGTCTCCTAGGTCTGCAGACCCCGGAACATCTCAGCTCCATAATCATGTGAGCCAATATCTCATAATAATTCACCTTACAGACATGTCTATCTCCTCTTTCTCTGGAGAACTGGACTAATACCCACACGCACCGACGTCAACAGTCTTGGGGCTGATTAGACATGGATGTGTCCTCTTCCGCTTTCTTGCTACATCCTCTTGCAACCTCCCTCATCGCCTTTCTCACCCATAGGACTCGTCCTCAGAGAAGTCAGGCTTCCTTCACCAACTGCTTGCAGGGGCCAACTTTCCTCTGTAACTGTCTGGCCAGCGTGTGTTTATTCCCCAGGCCTTGGCAATGGATTAAAGAGGAGCAACTGAAACACGAAGACCACTGAGCTCTCTGGGCGCTGGCGGGTAAGCCTAGCATTGGCTTAGAATAGTGGTTCTGGGGTATGAAGGGACAAAATTGCCTTTGGGGGCATTTTGAAAAAAATGTGCATGTTCATGTGTGTGTGTGTGGGGGGTTGGTGGGGGATCTGGTTTGCCCAGGGATACGAGTCCTCCTGTGTAAGGCAGGCCGTCCCACCCGTGTCCCATACATCCTTTGAATGTCCAAGTGGGCATTTATGTAGCAGAGAGCTCTGTTTATAATTATCCCTGTCTGGAAACCTAACTCTAGTCTATATATAAACACAAATATTTTTAAAAAATAGCGAACTTTCCAGAAACGCAATTTCTTTGCAAAGGGAGGAAAGATTACTTCCTTTAATTTGGAGCTTTAGCAGGATTTATTTACCTGTTCAGAAAATCAAGTCCTTGACAGCAATGCTGTTTTATTTTCATGTCTTCATGAAAACACACCTGTACCGGTTTTCCTTTGTAGCTGCTTCTACGTAAGCTGCCTACTTCATTATTCTTCTGGGGTTGCCATGGCCAAGTATTTACATATTGAAATCTGCTCTGTTTCAGTTTACATTATTTTCTCTCTAGTCCTCTTTTATGTTATTACATATTGAACTTTGAAGACAGGTAGATAGTATTAATTATACATTTCATTGCAGGGTGGTAAAGAGGCATTCCAAAATATCTGTTGTAGGAAGGACTGGTTTGGTCTGACCTGGCTGTTAACACCGGCTGACCCTCTCGGGGGCCTCTCTGCTCTCCGATGAAAGGACCCCCAGGGCCTGAGCAGATGGTTCCTGATTACAAATAATTATGTCGGCTCTGGAACACATGTCTAACATTGATCTCCGGACTCAACACCCAGGGGATGGTATCTCTGTTTCTGTCTGGGAAGGCAAAAGAATCTTTGTGCTACTTGGTCAGCTGCTGGGGAAGGACTGTGAGCCCCGGTGCTTGTATCTGCTTTGGCCCCAGCTCTGCCTGCATGGCTGTTTGTGCCTCAGTTCTGCCGGCTGGGTCCTACTGCGCCTGCTCTGTTCGGCATTTTGCAATGGCGTCTCGGAAAGGTGAAACTGCCTGTTCTGGTGTCTGACACGCAGCTAACACGAGAGGCGTGAGGCTTTCTCAGGGCTCCCAGGAGCTGCAAGAGGGGTAGGGAGGGGAGTATTGGAGTCACATAAAAAGAAAATGGCACAAATCCCTTCCCTTCTTATCCTAATTCCTAGTATCCTAATTCATTTGTTCCCAGCAAATATTAATGAAGCACCTAGTGTATGTGAGATCCTATTTCAGGATTTGGTGACAATAATATAAGGAACACAGAAGCAAAAGTCATCGCTTGCATGGATTTAAACCCGTAGGGGGGACAGACAATAAGCAGATCAATAGATATGATGTTCAGGACGAAGTGGGACTAGGAAGAAAAATACAGCCGGGTAAAGACTAGAGGGGGCCTATTTAAGACTTGTGAAGGAGGTCTGGCTGAGGAGGGAGCACTGTTGGGAAACAAAATGATGTGAGCAGGGAGCCAGGCCATCTGGAGGCAGAGTATTCTAGGGGTTGGAAATAGCACGTGGCTCCCCAGGTGCAAACAAGTGGACACTTTGAAGAAATAACAAGAAAACCAGTGCAACTGGGACAGAATGAACAAGGAAGAGAGTGCTGAGAGTGAGGCCGGAGATCTGGCTGAGGGCTAGATCACACATGGTAGAACTGAAGGGTTTTATTCCAGTGTAATGGAAGGCCAGAGGTGGGTTTGCAGGATGGTGATGATACCTGATTAACAGTCTTGAAAGATCACATTGGCTGTTTTGTAGAAAAGGAATAAAGAGAAGAATAGTTATAATGTTGTAGGCGGAAATTGGTGGAAACTTTGACAAAGACAGGAGTTGTATAGATCGTGAGGACTGGTTGGGTTTGGGAGCTATTTTGCAGGTAGAGCCTTCCGACCTTGCTGTTGTTGTATGAGTTATGTGGGTTGTCAGAGGAACAGAATAATGACAGAGAGATGACCCTTAGGCTTTTGGTTTAGACCCTGGGTGAAAAATGGTGTCGTTTCCTGAGATAGGGACAGTTGGGGGAAGAGTTACTTTGTGTGGGGGAGGAGAAAATGCCAAAAGGCTTTTGATTTGACATGTTGACTATGATAAACGTATTAGAAACACAAAACAAGATCTCAAGTAAAAATCATAAATAGAATTTCTAAGCAAATGAAGTGTTCTAAGAAAGATAAATTGATTACACGTTGCTTACAAGTCGAGATGAAGATTGGGAATCGACACTGGCCTTTTAGAGGTTGTGGTGACCTTGATGAAGGTGGTTTCAGGAGTCACTGGGGAGAAAGCAGATAGAAACAGGCTCCAGAGAACGAGAGGCAAAGCATGGAGGAGTTGTGCTAGAAGAGAGGGTGATGAAGTGGGTCCGTTCTGAAGAGTTCACTGAGGCAGGGCCAGTTTATCCACAGGAACAGGAGAAAAGACAGAGCACACGGTAGAAAGGCAGATAGGTCGATGGGTGTGAAGGTGGGAGGATGAGGGAGTTCTCTTCTGATATTGTATTTTCTTTGTGAAATACGAAGCAAGGTCATTAGCTAAGAGGGGGTAAGGGGGAAGAAGCTTTGAAGGTTTGAGAATACACACCAAGAATACACACCAATCTGACACATATTATGTGCTCTAGAAATACCTTTTTTTCCTAAGATGAAGTGATGTTATGGGTCTTAGAAGTAGAGAGAATGGGGAGAAGGGAAAGCGGCCATGAGGGAGAGATTTGTAGTGACCCTGCAATTAAATATCCAGAAGAAATGGAATGCCACTTCTGTCTTTCTTTGCTCATGAGCATCAGCCTCAGGGGAGAATATGTCTCAACAAATGCAACTGAGTCTACTGGGTAATTGTGAGCATCGTTCAGCCTGTTATGACTTAATCACCTTTCTCCAAATTATCTACCCCATGGTCTTGGTGGGCAACTATAGTCATAAAGTGAAGGATCGGGAACCACTGTCTGCCCTTGAAGGAGACACAGATAGACTGGTAAATTCCACACATTCTTCTCGACTCAGACAAAGGTGCCCACAGACATATTCCTTTCTTGTGCAGACTCTCCACCACCAGCTCCTGCCACAAGCTTGCTTTTGGAATGTTCAGACAGTCCTGCAACACAAAGAGGGATTTGGCTTACCCAGAATGATGACAATGCTGTACTTGATGGCTTTGATTTTTGCCTTTGAGATGAGCCCTCGGTGGTAACTGGTGCACAGCTTTCCATCTGGAGACACAGAAGGGGGACTGGTGAAATGGGGTAGTATTTTCCAATAGGAACATCATAGGTTAGATCCACAGCTATCACGGGGCCACTTAGATCCTGCTCACCTCTGCCTGGGAGGACCTCCTTGGATATTTTCAGAGTCAAGATGGCTTTGGGCTGGATGCTGGAAACTGCTCAGTTTGCAGCTTAATATAAAATGCAAATGCACTGGGACATCCAGACTCTGTCCAGAGTCTTGGCTGAATGCCCTGCATCAGCTGAAGCTGGAATTAGCCTTGTGACCTGGAATTAGGCAGGGGGTGATGCTAAGCTGTCCACCCGGTCACTTCTGCAACTTAGGACAAAGCCATTTTCTTAGAATGGTTACCCCAGACTAACTTGTTCATCTAACTCATAAAATCCACTCTCGACAAAAGCTCAAACCAGGGATACAAAAAACCAAAGCAAACCAAAGCAAACCAAACAAAACCAAACCTGTCTCAAGTAGGAGCCTGAATATATAATTTAATTCTATGTGGGCTGTTGTTTGATCACAAACACACAAGAATCTGTTAGTATGAAAGCTTGATGGAGGCAGGGACTGTTTTCTTCACTGCTGTCGCCTCTAAATTTGGTGAGTGATTAATAAATATTTGTTGAATTAATGAATACAAACCTCTCTCTAGTTAAGAAGCAGTGGTAGAATAAAAGTTGATTAGGATAGACAGAATTCGGAGTGATAGCTCTCAGTAAAAGGAGCATGTAGATGGTACATTTGGGAATGGAGATGTTGGATGCAGGGTCCTTTGCCACCGCAGAAGACAGAAGAGTTTTTACTGTCAGAGCTTCTGCCAGGCAATACGATGCCTTTGTGAAAATTAGGAAAAGATGCCCTTTGTGTGGAGGCCTGCAACCTTGCCCCAGCACACCCTCAGCGAGGGAAGCATGGATGGGATGCCAAGCCCAGGCACCCCTAGCTGGATGCCACTGATTGGGGCTCAATGACCAGAACCCTAGAGGTGGCCCATGTCAAAGGCTTACCCGGGGCACCCGTCACATGGGGCAGGACGGCTGTAGACTAGAGACTGACTGCTGAGCTTGCTTGGCCTCACTACAGCGTTCATATTCCACGTTTGAAATTTATTTGAATCCATAGAAACTGATCTGAACTTTAGCTTTGCCCTATTATTCTGGACCCTCTCCAGTCTAATCCAGCCCAATCTGACCACCATGGCACATCTGCCAAGAGACAAGGACTGAACAGAAGAGGCTAAGATAGAGTTCCTGTTCTCTAGGAAGTTTCAGGCCAGCAGGAAAGGTCACACACTGTGCTAGGTGCGGACAAGGCTGGGGGAGATGAGAGAGAGGAAAACCAGCTGTGAGGGAGAGAGCCAATCCCCGTTGCTATGCGGGGGATGCTGCAGGGCAGATGCAGAGAATCCAGAGGTGGAGCTGGGGTGTGTGTGTGGGAGTGATATTGGGAGAGACTCGAGAAGCAGACAGAGTGTCCTCAGCCAAGACGTGGAAACCAGAAAATGTCAGACGTATCTGGACCTCGGGGGAGTCACCTCACTTGGCTGGAGCCTAAAATAAGATGTTAGTTTTCAGGGTGGGGAGGAGAACTGAGGCCAAAGTGGAAAGACCTAGAATGTCTTCCCAGAGAGCCTGGGCTAAATTTTGGAGGTGACCGCCAATCGTTGAAGCTTCTGAGTCTTTTCAGACTGTGAACATTTACTCGCTGGAGAGGACAAGTGGTTATCAGGAAGAATAGGAAGAAGCTTTTATGTGCAATAAGCTGAAATGCTAATTAGAACTTTTTTTTAAATTTCTTAATGTATACCTTATGAGACCACTCTTAGGTACTATTAGGGCTTCAGATTATTCCATGCATTTCACAGAACCATGAGACTTCAGTAGCATAAGGAAGCAAACACTTCAGAAGCACTTACAGTAGCGATTCTAAGCTGGGGGTGATAATTGCCCCTGAGGGTTACATTTGCCAATGTCTGGACACATTTTTGGTAGGCTCAGTGTGCTGGGGGGCGGGGGGGGTGGGGAGGGGCTGCTATGGGCATCTAGTATGTAGAGGCCAGGAATGGTGCTAAACATCCTTAGATACACAGGACCCTGAAACAGAACTATCTAGTCCCAAACGCCAATAGTGCCAAGGTAGAAAAACCCTGATTTCCACGGTGCTCTCCTGGGAAGGATACGGGCTCCGAAGTCAGACCTGAATATCCCTTCCAGCTCTACTAATCACCAGCTGTGTAACCTTAGGCAGCTACCTACTATTCCCAGCCTCGGTTTCCCAGTTTAAAAAATGAGGCATAAAACACCAAACTCAGAGGCTTTTTTAAAGGGGCAGAGGGAGGGAATCTTTCAAGCAGACTCTCCACTGAGCGTGGAGCCCCACGAAGGGCTGGATCCCACGATCGATCCCACAACCCTGAGATCATTACCTTCCTGATCGTGACCAAGAGCTGGACGCTTAACCGACTGAGCCACCCAGACACCCCGCACCATACTCAGAGTTTTGAAGATAAAAATAAAATAATGTATTTAAGATGCCAAGCCCTATGCTGAGAATGTCAATTCTCTTATTAATTGGAATGAATAAAGTTTTAATAGTATTTCAGGATGAATATGAACTGCCTTTATGGAAGCGAACAGATGGTATTACTACATTTAGAGAGTCTATTATACACTGTTGTTATCTGTATATAGGAATTGTATACATCCAAAAGTTCTCCTGGAAGGATTTTACCCATGGGAGGCAAGTCAGAAATGCAGCCGACCAAATTATATCCTTTCAAAATATCCCCATTGGCTGGACTAACAGCTGGCTCCAAAACAATAGAGTTCTGAAGACTTGGTTGGTTTTTCAGAAAAGTTCTTGAGAGTGACATTTGTGCACTGAAATCTTTTTAAAATGGGACCTTGCAGTACTTTCCAATCAACTCCCTGCCCTTTGATCTCCCAATGAGATCAGTGAAAGGCGTCTTTAATCTGACCACTCTAGGAAATGCAAAGCCTCCAGCTTCTAAAGATGGCTCTTCAAAGAGAACTGAGCTCCAAAATGCCAGTAATTCTCCTTTATTGGGAGATAAAAGGATTATTTTCACCCAGGCCTTGGCGATGAGCTGGAGCAAAGAGCAGTTAAATCCAGCCATCCTTGCGCATTAATAGCTGGGGCAGCCTTGAGGCAGCAGGTCCATCAGATTCGGGACTGGAAGCAGCAGGCTGCCTTAGGCCGTCTCAGTTCCCGGATGCATCCCTAGGGGGGCCCACACTGTCCATTTAGTCTCCGAGGGACCACTTCCTGCTCCTTATCTCCCCACGCTCTGTGCCCCTTGCAGAGCCACTGGGAATCCATTGTTTTTGTGAACAGAGCGCCTGAAGGGGGAGCAATTGGTGTCTTGGGGTTTTTAAATGAGACGAAATTTATTCCTGGCAGGAGGGGACTAGTCCCTCTGTGGGCTTATAATGAGGGCAGGTGATTGGTTTGTAACAAGGAAATCTGCCAGGGGATGTTTAAAATAAATGTTTTTTCACACGTTGGGAAGTCTATGTATTTCGGATTGATTTTAAGAATTTAAACATTTTTAATAGTCATGCCCAAATTGTAAAATTTTTGAAATTAAAAATTAATTTGTGATTTCCAATCATTGATGGCCTGTTTACCTACCAGTATAACCTCAGGGTTAAATATTCCTAGTGCATTTTTGGACTAGATTTTTGACCACTACTTTCCCTTGGTTTGTCTTTGTTTGGCCCTCTAACAAACCAGAGGTCATAGCTAGATATGAGGAGGTATGACCTAATTTACCTCCCTCACAGGTTTTTCTGTTCCTCAGCTCCTCAGCTCAGGTGGAACCAGGAAGTCTGGAAGACCTAAAATAATTGTGGTTGGGACAAGGAAACTGTCCACCAAGTCTTTTCTTTTCAGCAGGGTGTAGTCATATGACTAAGCTCTACCTCTGGGAATATGGGAAGAATCCATGGGCTCTATTCTCGGGCCTGGCTCAGATAAACCACCTGAGCAATCCTCCTCTCTCTCTTCCTCCCACCCCTGACTGTTGGACGTTGATGCTGAGAGATACCTTATCGCCATCTGTTAAGTGAGGCAGAGTCTTCATCTGCTTGAGTTCCTGAATGACTATGTGGAGCAGGGCCCTTTCCTTTGACTTTTACTGTCGGTTGGACTTTAATTAAACAAGAAACAAAGTTCAATTTTGTTAAGCTACTACTTGGGGGTTTCTTTGGTAGAGCACTTAGTGTTCCTTAACTGAAGCAGAAATTGGAATCTCATATGCAATGCCATCATAATAAAAATCTAAAACATGTGGCATTGGCCTGTGAGCTGGCAGCAGGTGGCAAGGAAACTGATACTGGAAGCTGGGACACCAGAGATCCATTTCATAGAACCATCACTGAGAAGTCAAATTGTGTGCCTATTGAGCCCGGAGCCCATAGGACAAGCCTGGTTTAGCAGTCAGGGCTCTCCAGAAAACGAAACCAATAGGAAATACATAGAGATATATATAAAAGGAAATGTATTATAGGAATTAGCTCACAAAATTACAGAGGCTGGGAAGTCCCACAATTTGCTGTCTATAAGCTGGAGAACCAGGAAAGCTGGTGGTACAATTAAATCCAAGTATAAATCATAAGAACCAGGGAAGATGTTTGTATAAGTCTGAGCACAAATGGCGGGCAGTCAATGGTGTAAATCCTGGTCCTAGCCCAAGGGCGAAGGAACAGGAGAGCTGATGTCCAAGAAAATGCAAAAGAAAACAGATGTCTCAGCTCAAGCAAATTTGCCCTTCCTTTGTCTTTTTGTTCTATTCAGGCCTTCAACAGATTGGATGATGCCTACCACATTGGTGAGAACACCTTTACTTAGTCTACCGATTCAAATGCTTCTAGAAATGCCTTCCAGACACACCCAGAAGTAGTGTTTTGCTTGATATCTCGACATCCCTTAGCCCATTCAAGGTGACATGAAATTAACCAGCACAGTTGGTAAATGGAATGTTAATAGTGTGTGTTGATTGCTACCAGCAGTGTTTAGCAAGGTATTAGAAAAAAAGAGATGAACTCAGACAAGAGTGTGTTGGTTTATGAACAAAAATGACAGGAACTTAAAGAAAGTCTTAAAATTTGGGATCTCAGAGTTGCAAGTTTCCATTGCTTCTGGCCCCTGATAGTTACAGATATATCCTTTGTATGACCTGGTGCAAATTGAAAATGTGAGCAGAACATTAAAGCAAATATGTACACCTTCTAAGTGTGCAAGTTTTATGCCAGTGGAGCTGACCCTTGTTCCCAAATTGAGTTTGAGAAGTTTTAACCAGCAAAGACCCATTCAGAATCATTCCTAAGGCAAAGATAAGACTAAGGATGTGGCTTCCTGGCTAGTGTTTCAGATGCCTTCAACCTAGCTTCTGTTAAGTTAAAGATAGGCATGGTATGTAGAATCAAAGAAACAAGTCAGATCTGAGAATAGCATTAAAAAAGACTTTTTGGACATGGTCACTGGGACATGAAACTGTCTGAAAGCAAATGGATCAGGAGTCTACTACATTTTTGAGGAATGCTATTGCCAAAAAACCATGAGCTCTGTATCATTTTCAACACTTTGAAAGATCAGACGTTAACATTTTTACCAATCCTGTGGGTAGAGAATTGTATCTAACTGAGGTTTAAATGTGCATCTTCTTGATCATCAATGAGGTTGAGAATCTTAGTTTTGGCCATTCCTTTTTTCCCTTCTATGAAACGCCTGTTTGTGTACTGCTCATTTTTTCTGTTTATCTTTTGTTGTTATTGTATATGTTTTTTAAAATTGAAGCATAATCAGCATACGATGTTATAGTAGTTTCAGGTGAACAACATATTGATTCAACAATTCCGTCCATTACTCAGTGCTCACCATGCTAAGTGTGATCACCATCTGCCACCATACAATGTTACCACAATATTATTAACTATATTCCCTATGCTGTACTTTTCATCTCCGTGACTTGTTTATTCTACTCATCTTTTTAAAAAAACTGTTTTTAAATTGATTTTTAGGAGTTCTTCCTATATTCTTGATACTAATCTTTTCCCAGGCCTATGGGCTGCAAATAACTTCTCCCACTTTATACTTGATTTTTTAGATTTTAACAGAGTCAAATTTATCTATCATTTCTTTTTATGATTTAACATAAATTATCTTGGATCTTGTTTAAGGAGTCTTTCCTTATCCCAATGTCATAAAAGTATCACCTTACATTTTCTTTTAAAATTTGTATATATCCCGAACATAAGGAAACGGAGTCAGCAAGGCCTGAAGGGGGCGCTCACACGCACTTACCACTCCCTGTAGCCTGTCTAACCAACAGAAAGAAGAAACAGTCATTTCAACAAAGGAGCTCACTTTTCACACAGGAATTTGTCTCCTGCCTTTAAGAAAAGTAAGGAAGATTACCTCCCTGCCTCAGCACCAAAGCCCCAACCACTGCCTGCTGCCACTGAGAAACCGCCGCCACCTGGAACTCTCATTCTCCAGTGACCTTTTGTTCAGAACAGCCCTCGCCAGGTTCCTCCTAAAACTAATAAAAACTCACCTTCCCTTTGTCTCCTTAGACTTGCCTAAGGTTCGCCATACCTTGCTTGTCCTGAATTGCAATTTCTCTGCTGTTCATGAATAAATTCATTTTTTACTTAAATAAAATTGTTCTTTGCTCTGCTTACAGTTATCAAAATTTCAGTCTCCAATTCACCTGGAATTTGTTTTTGCCTATAAATTTTATTTCTTTCCCTATGATCTTCTGACATATATCACATTTTCATATACATGTAGGTTCCGTTTTGAGGTTATTTCATTTTCTATTTGTGTATTGTATTGTGTCAATACCATACTCTATTAATCACTCTGACTTTATGATAGATTTTAATATTGAATATAGTAAACCTCCCCTACTTTGTTCTAGTTCTCCAGGAGTGTCTTCTTGGCTATTCTTGGCTCTTGAAATTTCCACGTATATTTTAAATTGGTTTGTCAAGCTCAATAAAATGTCCCATTTTAATTTTGACAGGAGCTGCATTAATCTGTAGATTGTTGGGGAGAATTGACATCTTCAAGCTATTGAATCTTACTATCCATGAACTTGTTATAAGCTTCATTTATTTATATCTTTCTACTTTTTTTTCCATGAAGTTTTTTGTCTTTTGCTAAATGTCATTATACGTAGAGAAGCCATTTTGCCTACATTTACCAATGAAGAAAGGTACAGAGAACAGTTAATGGGCTTATCTTAAATTCATTTAGCTAGAAATGAATAGGACTCTAACACAGATCCTAATCCAAAGCTTTCTTCTCCACCTCATTCTGCCTCATTTGATTTGAAACATGCAATTTGGATGTGGCCTGGATCCTGCCACATCTCCCAAGCCACTATGGCTGGACGCAGTCATACGCAGAGAGGTTTGCGAATTCTGTGGCTGCACTTCCCTCATCTCCTGTCCCTGTGCAGTTAAATGCTCTATTTTACAGAAGTAGATTCCCCTGGGCATCAAAGGCATTGCCTGTTTATGAAAGATAACCTACAAGATTGAAAATCTCATCTCCTCTACCTCTTGCCTTCCACACTTGTTTGCGGGAAAGTATTTAGATCATTTATTAGTTATAGTTCTTTTTCTTTTCTTTCTGTCAGCCTTTGAGGGAGAGAAAATAGACATAGTTGCTGGTAAAAAGAGTGGTTCATAAAAGAATGAGAACTTGAATTTTGCAGCCTGTATTTACACAGTGTGCTTCTGTTCACACTAATCACTGCCAATATCCCCTCATTGATGAGCAGGAATCCTGGCATGCTAATGCCACCAGAGATCTATTTACCAGCCAACTCCATAAGCTGTTTGGCTGTAATAACAAATAGGAAATCAGGTAAGTTCCATTTATGAATCAGATACAGAGAGTATATGGGCTTTTGACACTACTATCTGCTTCTCATTCTAGAAGGGCCTCACTGGTGTTAATATGGACAACTAAAAAAAAAATAGGGGTAATAGTGATGTAGACTTGTATTAAAGAAAAAAAATTGACTGTAGCCATTTACACCTTTGGGGAGGGTAATGGCATATTGTATACCAGTGGGAACACTGCTCTTCATGTGGCTTTGAACTATTTCAGAGACTGGAGGACAGTAGTTTAAGGACCAGAAAATCTAGTAGCAGGGAGATACGGACAACTCTAGAGAGAGACAGAGCCCAACCACAGTGGTGAATGGCTTGCTGGAAAAGAGTGGGGGGCAGCTGAGAGGATGAGGTGCTCTGTCTGTTCCACTGTCTCATCAGCTTGTGTTGATAGACCAAATAAGCAAACAGATCATGGCCAGACCATATATAAAAACAGAACCCCTGACCCATACTCTGCAGCCACCAGGCCAGGGAACCAACTCATTATCTATAGTGACAAGATCAGAAGGCCAAACTACCATGCACAGGTCAAACTTGTAGCCAGCCTGACCTGTATCTCTCTCCCCCTGTCCAGTAAGACCTGTAACAATCTACCCCAAATGGTCAACACTCGATTAATGATCGACAGCTTCTTTAGTTTTTGTCCCTGCTTTTGACTCAAAACCAACCAGAGGTAGCCAAGTATACACCCCTAACCAACCACATGGGATTCCATGCTTCTATCTCGCCTACCTGAAGCTCCCCATGCCAACAGCCACCAGCCAGGGCACATCTGAAGTCTTCCCTTTTTCCACCATAAAGGCTTCCCACTCCTCTGTTTGCTTTTAAGTCTCTGCCAAAACATAAGGCATGGTGGCTGACTCCCTTGCAATGACTCTATTCTCATTTGGCTGGTCTTCAATTATTTCCACGGTGTCTTTTTTTTTTCTTTCTTTCTGATTCTCCCTCTGTATGGACTAAAGGTTTGTGTCCTCCCCAAATGCATATGCTGAAGCCCTGACACCCAATGTGATGGTATTTAGAGATGGGGCCTCTGGGAGGTGATCAGAGTCAGATGAGGTCATGGGCATGGAGCCCTCCTGATGGGATTAGTGCCCTTATAAGAAGGGACACCAGAGCCTGTGCTCTTTCTCTCTCAATCTCCCCTCACCCCCATAGGAGGACACTGAGGGCAACAAGAGGGAAGGGGCAGCCATCTACAAGCCAAGAATAGCACTCTCACCAGGAATAGAATCAACCAGAACCTTGATCTTGGACTTCCCAGCCTCTAGAACTGTGATAAAATAAATTTCTGTTGTTTAAGCCTCTCAGTCTATGGTACTATGTTATGTCAGCCTGAACAGACTAAAACACCTCCCTTTTTACTTTTTTTCCCCTTTGAATGCAATGCTCTGGACCTTCCCAAGCCCTCTGGTCCCACCACGCTTGATCTGTCCACCATCAAATCAGGGTCGTGTACTCTAAGTGACAATTTCATCAGTATATGCTTGTATGGTGCACGTGACGCAATCCAGGCTATAAATGCACTGCTCCTGGGCTCTCCTAGAGAGAGTAACAGAATGAAAAAGGACTGATTCTATTGGTTTGAATTTCAGGCATCATAGAAGGCTCAACAGGGAGATATCTGAGGGCAGGCAGAGGCATTTTTTGTTCTCTCTCATATTAACCTCTAGGAACTTCCTTATTGCTTGTAGCTTCTGGATCCTACCTATATATCAGGACACATCTGATCCTGGTCATTACCCATTCGCTGAGAATCTAAGTTTTGAATGTTTAGAGATTTATCAGTTTAAGATGTGTCTCTATCTCTATCTATCTGTCTATTCATTCATCTATCTGTATATGTATATGTGTATTCTAATATTTATTATATATTCATATATTTATAAAAGTGATATATCACTTTCTCCTTCTTAATCTAACACACAATAGACATCTTTTTATTGCAGTGAGTATACTACACAAAACTTTTTACAGCTGTACTATTTCCTTGTGTGTCTGTATAATTATTCTTGATCCCTCATTGCAGGTATACAGAACTTTTCCCATTTTTCCTGATTATAAACAATGATTCTTCTATTTTTTTCCCTTTCTCTCTCTCTTTCATTTAAACCTTTAATAGAAAGTTTATTTCCTTGTAGCATATGAGGTAGGACTATAGCTGTATTTATTTCCAAATAAACTGTCTCAACAATAATAATTACCAAACGATCTCTACTATGTTATCACTTTGAAACACTTTATCATACCCTAAATTCCTAAGGTTTGCTTTAGAGTTTCTGTTCTGTTCCCTTCTTCGTATAACTCTTTGATAGAGATACCCTATTTCAACAAATATAGTATTTAATGTACTTATGTCATACCTGACAGAGGAAGGATGTCTTCCTCCATTTTTTTTCAGACAAATATGTTGACTTTTAACCAAAGCCACTCACGATGAAAAACGAATGCATTTGTGTTTATTCTTTCTGCTCGCTCTTGTTTTTCTAGAAAAACCAGGGTGTAGAGACTAGACTGGCAGGAGGGAGTCTGCGTGGAGGATCTGCATGGAGGCCAGAAGGAGTCACGAGTTGAATGATAGGTGTTTCATGGGTGGAAAATTTCCGAGCAGCCCGCACACACCCCTTGGTTCCTCTCGTCAGTCACTGTGGGAGTCAGCAGCCTGTAACTCTGTCTCCCACTGGAGGAGAGGTGGCCAAACCTGGATTCACATCAAAATCATCCAAAGAGCTTTTCCAAAGTAACGATGCCAGACCTCACTCCAAGCGGAGTGAATCAGAACGTCTCAGGCCGTGGTCTCCGGGTACTGGTGCATTAGAGAATCTCCCCAGGCAATGCCCTTGTGCAGCTGGAGCTGAGACCCCGCGCGGGGGCCTGGAGGCTTCCTCTAGTCCGAAACCGTGCTGTTGATTCATTTGGGGTCCCCTGGCCTTAGTACTGCTGCTGACATGTGGCGGACACAGCAGAACTGAACTGAATTCAGATGAAGACACCCAGCCTTACACATCTCTACCAGTTTTCCTAGGGAAGGGACACAGATGATCAGTGCCCGCTTGGGAATCCTTAGGACTTTCCCTCCATCACACTGGGCAAAGTAGCTTCGAGAGGGAGGAAAAGGAGCTCGGTCTTGGTCCGGTAAAGGTATTCGGTCACAGTCTGAAAAGAGGAGGGTTTCGAGACCAGTTAGGCTGTCCCCTTATTTTAACCCCGTGAAGGCCAGAGAGGTTAAATGACCTTGCAAGGTGGCCCAGCTCTCGGTGGCACAGCTGGAACAGAAACCAGGCCTCTTGTGTTCCAGGCATCCATGCGATAGCCTGCTGTCCTCATGTGAGTGCATGTGGGTGAGTGTGTATATGTGGGTGTGTATATGTGGGTGTGTGTAAGCGTATAAGTGTGAGTGTGAGAGACTGGGTGTGTGGAAGGGTGCATGTGTGATGTGGGTACCAGGAATGGGAGGGGGTGGGGAGCCTGAGCAGAGAACTAGTTGCATTATAATAAATAGAAAGCCAGAAGCCCTCGCCCCTCTCTTTCTGGCATGTGTTGTTTCACTGTGTTCTCTCCAGGCTGGTCTCTGGCAGGTGGGGCAGTGTTGGCTGGGCTGTAGGGTAGGCCTCCAGGTCCCAGCACCTGCCGTGTGGGAGGCTCTCCGTGCTAAGGTTTACTGATGCAGAATTGGGAGAAGGGCTATAGTGGGTGGTCTCAGGCTCATTCTGGGATGAGATGGTGTGTTGGGAAAGCATTGACCATACTTAGCCTGGCTTAGGGTCCAGGACTGTTCTGTGGATGGACGGCCGTTTTCTCCATCTGTAAATTCAAGCCAAGTAGAAATGTCATGCTTCGCTGAATGTGTGCTCCTTGGGCAGACCTCTTTACACCCCAGTGTCCTCCAGGGTGTTCCTCTTTGCCAGGCCTGAGAAACTGGGGCGATCCTAGCACCCAAAGTCCCCCCTTCCTTCTTGAGTCTTCAGGGAGGCCACATGGAGTTGGCAGCACCAGCCAGGACAGCCTTTGGTGGGTCTGATCTGCTGGCTAGGTCCTGATAGAAGAGTGCAGGCTCATTGTATTCAGGCAAAGCCCAAGCTCTTATTTGCTAGCGAAAAACCACTGCAGAAGCAAACTTATTTAAGAGTTGGGTAATGCCAATTAGAGACTTACCGGAGCAGTTGGAGATCACTGTCTCATGGGCTTTGCTCTTAATCCAAATGGTTCAGATCACAATGGCATAGATGACGCTGTGGAAAGGACCAGACATAATATTAACAAGGCTTGTGGGTTCCTATTGTGAGGACACAGAAAGAAGGCCACTCCCAATTCTCTGAGTGTAAGGTAAGGGGGGTCTCTAAAACACGCCTGGTCTCTATCCTTGCTGATTATAGAATCCCAGCATGTCACAGCTGCCTCTTTTTGAACTGAAGAGGCTAGAACCTAGTGAAGTGAAATGGTTTCTCCAAGATAACTCAGATGGTTAGAGGTAGAGCTGAGATTAGAATCCAAACTCAGGGGGATTGGGATCAGAAAGATTTATATTTGTAATTAGTTTTACTACTTGCTGGTTGTATGACCTTGACCTTAGACACTCTTCAATGTGGCCCTGTGATTCCTGCCTCTGGTATTCATGCCTTTGTGAGATCCCCTTCCCTTGAGTGTGGGAACTGTGACTTGCTTCTACTCCATGCATTGGGCTGAAGGTGATAAATGTCTGTGATCATGTAAGATTGCATGCCTGTCTTGCTTGTGTCTCTCTCTCTGTTGCTGCCATGAGTCCCACAGCCCCAGAAAATTAATTCTGCTAAGAACCCACGGGATCCTGAAAGAAGATCCTTTCCCAGGTGATCCTCTGGTGATAGCCCAGCGCTGGTGACACCTGGATGGCTGCCTTGCTTCAGCAGACGTGAGCCATGCCCAGTTAAGCCATGTCCAAACTCCTGACACACGTCTGGAGATAGTAAATGTATGTTGCTTTAAGTCACCGGGCTCATGATAATTTGTTACTCAGCAATAGATAAGCAATCTACTGACTGATACAGGATGAATGTTTACGTCTCCGCCCCTAAATTTACATGCTGAAATGTTAATGACCGAGGTGATAGTAGAAGGAGGTGGAACCTATGGGAGGTGATTAGGACATGAAGATACGGCCCTGATGAATGGGGTTAGTGCTCTTACAAAGGACACCCCAAAGAGCTCCCTAACGTCCTCCACCATGAGAGGACACAGGAGAAGTCTGCTGCCCAGAAGAGAGCTGTCACAGAATGTGACCATGCTGGTGCCCTGTTTTTGGACTTCCAGCCTCCAGCACTGTGAGAACTAAAGTTCTGTTGCTTACAAAGCACCCAGCCTGTAATATTTTGTTGCAGAAGCCTGAACAGACTAAGGCACTGGGCCTCTGTTGACATAAGATGGAATTAATAACAAACTTCTTATGAGTTTTTTGGGGGGATCAAATGTGACAACATTGAAAATGCCAAGCACAGCACTTGGAAATTAGCAGAGACTCAGTAAATGCCATTTTCTTTCCCCTCTTTCTTCCCCATTTTTCACATAATATCACACCTACTGTAGCATGAAATAATCTATACCTAACAGGAAAACAAAGTGTTAGTGACTCGAAAGCATCAGGAAATTTTGTACTTTTGTTCCCTTTGATAAATATCAAAATGTATACTCTTCTTTAATTCCTTATCTGATGCTTCCAATATATTAAGAACCTCAACTAAAAACTTTGGGACAAAGCATTGCTTTACTTTAGAATGGCACAAATTTTCCTCTTGAGATTTACTGGTTAAAATAAAATCAGAGCTCTGGCCTACAGTGGCTGACAAAGCACTACTGTTTTTAATGATCTTGGAATATAACTTAACGAATGACTGGGTTAAAAACCTTCTGCTCCTTATCGTCTTTCCCATTCTTGCTTAGTGAACCCCTTTTAGTGCTTCAGGTGCGCTTGGAGCCTTTTTGGAACATCCCCAGTCCTTCGCATATACCTACACAGGGATTTTTCTGGAATTTGCATGTCTACATTAAAGAAGAAATGAAGAAAAATGACTTGTGAGTCTATTCTTTACCTTAAGTTGGACATTTGTTACAGCAGGGAAACATTTTCCCCAGGTAAGTGAAATACAAGGAAGGGTTACAACCACCATGAAACATTAATTAATTATGTACTACAATTGCAACCCCAGTGCTAAATCAATCAATAATTCAAATATTTATTGGCCATCAGCCATGTACACAATGGAGAATTAAGGAAGGTCTTATGTGTTAGGGGTTTGGGACTGAGTCATCTCTGCCTTCTCTTGTAAGGACCCATTGGGCAAATGGAAGGCAACTCCTAATAAGTAGGGTGTCCCTTTATTACCCAAATCAGGCCATTGCTCAGAGTGGAGCAGTTATGCATCAGACAAATCTCTGAATTCTATTTGTCTCCTTCTTCTTGTTTCTTTCATCAGCAAGTCCTTTGGTCTGTACCTTCAAAATGTCTCCATGATTTGTTCCTTCTTTTCCATTCTTGCTCCTCAGCATCAGTCCAGTTGCTTACAATCTGTTTTTTCCCCCAAATATTTTTATGGTTTCTTTTTATTGTGGTAAAATAAACATAACAAAACTTACCATTTTAACCATTTCTAAGTGCATGATTTGGCAGCATGAAGTACACTCACATTGTTGCATAATAATCCCCACTATCCATCTCCAGAATTTTTCAACTTCCCCAACTGAAGCTCTGTACCCATGGAAAGTATTCAGGAAGGCTTCATGAATGTTCATGTCATCCTCATGCGGGACCATACTCATCTCTGTATAATTCCAATTTCAGTATGTGTGCTCCCAAAATGAGCACCCCTTATGACCTCTTGCCTGATTATTGTGATCTTCTAATGCCTCTACTCAGCCACCATCTTGAATGCCCATGCTGCCGTCAAGGTGGGGCTCTAGGACACAGAGTCATTCTCTGGCTTAAAACCCCCCAGTGTCTCCACTTTCCTACAAGATAACATCCAGACTTTTACATTGGGCATCCAAAGCCTCCCACAATCTGCCTCGGTCTTCCTCACCTTTACCATCATCATCCTTCTTCCCTTTACCCCACTGTCTCTCGATGACCTTTCTCCATATCAGTGACAGGAATGGCCAACAGGAATAGGCTGACAAAACGAACCCTTTCCATGCTTCATATGCGGTTGACTTTGGGTGAATCTGAGTTCTAGTGCCTTCCATCTCTCTGTGTCTGCTTTGCTTTCTTGCTGAAATGCATTTTTAACCCCATTCTCCATATATCACTTAGGTATGGAAAATTTCTGAGCTGTCCCTGTTCCTCGATGATAAGTAGCCCCCCTTCCTTGGTGCCTCCATGCTGGTATAACACTGGTTACACTGAGTCTTGTCTTTGGTGGTCTTGTCCTAAAGATCAGCAGACCTATACATAGCCCATTCTCAGAAGCAGAGCTGAAGAATAGCATCTCTACTCTTTTTGATTTAACTTCTTCCATGTCTTAATCTATTCCTACTCTCCCAAAAAGTGAAGCTTTTCTTTAAGCTTCTTAGAAATCTGAAAACTGAAAGATCACCCAGATTGAGGAAAGTATCCCTTATCTGTAACTGGCTGCCCGAGTTCTTGATTTTATGGGACACTCTATGGACAGAGACCTACTTTCTCTCATTTCCTTTATAGAGGCAGCTCGCGATGGGGGTTGAATGAGAGCCAGGCCAGAGAAAGACCTTGCAGGACTGCCTTAGGAGGATGCTTGAACCTGGTTCCTTAGTCTTGGTTCTGGATTATATGTAAGAAGTGTCCAGGAAACAGAACAAAACCTTTGCTCTTCCTATGAGACACAACAGACAGCATTCCACTCAGATTGTAAGTGCCCCACCCCTGCAGGATTCAGCACAAGACTGGGGAATTCCTGGATTACAGTCTTGGAGCCACAGAC
The DNA here is from genome assembly GCA_002007465.1 of Ailurus styani. Classification (NCBI taxonomy): domain Eukaryota; kingdom Metazoa; phylum Chordata; class Mammalia; order Carnivora; family Ailuridae; genus Ailurus; species Ailurus styani. The sequence continues at coordinate 23,654 of LNAC01000397.1, read as the reverse complement.
AGTCAGAGCCAGAGGGGACCTAAGGCTCCATCTCTGCTGCACATTTGGGGCCCGAGGATTGTGTCCAGTTGTGCTCTGAAGGTCTCATTAGAGGTCATGCATAGGGAAGACAGGTAGGGGGAGTTGGTGTTTCACTGAACAAGGCCCTTTTTTCTCTTCTCCTAGCAGGGGCATTAATGATACTCCCTAGTCAAAAGTGTCTCTTTCATTAATTAATTCATTTCATTTTATGTATTTGAGGACTCACTTTGTCCCAGGCACCTGTTGAATCATTGTGGATACCGTGGTAGAAAATACAGAGTCCTAGCCCTCATGGAGCTCACATTGTATTTGTGGCAATAGATAATAATAATACAATGAGGGCACAGTAATATATGCTTATAAAGGAGCAAAACTCTATGAAGATAAAATGTAGGGTGGGACAAGAGTATATAATAGGGGCCCTGACTTGTTCTGGGGGTCAGACTTCAGTTTTGGGAGATTCAGTGCCTTGTCTGAGTTCACACAGCTAGAGGATGGGTCCTCTGACTTCAAGGGCTGTTAACCAACTTGTTAACAACCTTGTTAAGGAGGGCACACGAGTTCCTCTGGGGGCTCTCTTGGGTTACATATGCTATATATGGTGCTAGTTATTTCCTGAATGCCTTCTTTGATTCCTAGACCAGGTTAGCATCCCTGCTGTGGATCCCCTAGGGCTCTCTATTTACCCTACCGCACTCATCACAGTGTTGTAACTCCTTCCTCAATTGGCTGTCTTCTCTGTTATACAGGAATATTCTTAAATTCAGACAGCATGTGTGTCTTGTCATTTCTGTACCCCCCTTACAAGGTCCAGGGCCTCACAGAGGGTGGGTGGCCTACAGGAATTTCTAGAAATAATGAATATATGGGAAGAGGCAAGGGGTCAGGGACTCAACAGTATCTCTGTATGTAGTTGGGCTCTGGGAGACATGAAGGCAGAACTAACTTTGGGGGGGAAATGTAAGAACAGCTTGCTACTTAAGAAACTAAAAAAAAAAAAAAAAAGTGAGAGTCCTGATACATACAGTCCATTGGCACCATGTTTAATGGGCTCCCAGGACAGAGATAGTCAAAGGGATGCCTTTGCTAGCTCACTTGGTACCACTGAAATACCTGAGATTTCCTAATGGTCCTAGAAGAAGAGTTCACTCTGATGACTTCAGTAGTTCTAACGAATTCACTGATATCTGGAAACAGCAAGTTTGAACAGTTGGGTATCAGTTAGGATACTTTTTGTAGCAACTTACAGAAAACTCCCAACTCGAATTGTTCTAAGCAATTGGAATATTTCTTATTTCCTATAACCTCAACTTCAAAGGGTCAAAGCTGAGCTTCAGAAATCTCCATTCTTTCCATCCTCTTCTCTTTCTTTTCAGTATAGGTGTCTCCCTGAGTCAGACTATAGCAGGTCCAGCTCTCAATCCTGGACATCTGTATCCAGAAGCAGTATCCCGAAGATGAAACACTGTCCTCTCCTAGACTTATTTCCTAAGAATGGGGAAATCTTTTCCAAAAGCTCTTCAGAAGACAGTCCCTCACATCTCATTGGCTAGCACTGGTCACGTGGCCATTCCCAAAACTTTCACATACTAAGGGGAAGGGCTGCCACGAGTGGCTTATTGTGGAATGGATATTGGAAATCCAATCACAAACATCTACCCTAATCTAGCAAATCAGTGAGAATGGGTTTTCAAAAGGTAACTCTTGCCACCCCTCAGGTAATACCATATGGTAGGTCACTTCCTTTACTAATATGATGGGTTATTCTCCTTGACCTCAGACCTCATGCCCATGGACAGCACTGGCCAGACCTTGGCCCCTTTTATGCACCATGGCCTTGAACTCTACTGGGCTGTACCAACCTTAGCATGGGACTTTCCCACAGTCTGATCTTCATTGCCCAAGCAAAATAAATGGATTTTTTTTCATATAACACGAATCAATGCTCCATGACAAATGTGCTTTTTTCCACTTATTCCTTTGCAATTGTTGGCCATGGATCTTTGATGCCTCTCTCTTTATGTCACAGAGATAAAAATGATAGAAGAATGAGAAATCAATTAAGTTACAAGAAAATAACCACTGCTAAAGTAAAGCAATTACACCAGGGCTAATAACCTACCCAGCAACAGTTAGACAGTTATGTCAAGTAAATTTTGAAATAACGGGAGTTGTGTTGACCCAGAAAAACAATGTATTGCCTTTATTGTCAGTCACTATGGTTTCAAGTGCTGGGAGCCTGATTTAATTAATGATGGAAGAACTAAATCTTTATTCATGCACAGCTCTCATGAGAGTTTGTCCCAGACAATGTAACTCTTCCTTCCTCTCTTCTTCCCTCCCTCCCTCCCTGCCTTTCATCCTCTCTCCATTCTTCCCTTTCTCCCTTCCTTCTTCCCTTTCACATATGTGGAGGATCTACCATCCACAGGAAACTGGTCTAGGCACTAAATAGCCAGAAATTTCCATCTCAGGCGTGTGTGTATCAGAGTGTCACGGCACCTCTCTCCTGTGATTGGTGCACGGTATCGGTCAGGACCGCATTGTTCATTCACTCCATTTACAGAGTGAGCATTAGGTACTGGATTCGGAATCCAGAAATTAAGAGACAATATTCTATACTCAAGAGATACAGCCACACAAGCGGGGGATGACACAACCACAAAGCCTTCATGGCGACAGGGATGATCTGAGCTTGGAGGTTATGGGTGAACACCTCAGGCACCACTTGGCCTGGGACAGGCAGTGGCCACTCCATGTGGAGTTGGTATGTGGAGTGAGACGTGAAGAATGTGAACTGGGCTTCCAAAAACAGAGCAACAAGGCAGGGTGAGTGTGGAGGAGTGTTCAGGCATAAGGAGTGATGAGCACAAAGGCACAGGAGTGAAAGGAGTCGGGGGGTGGTCCCTGTTTGGTACGACTGGAGTTGTGGGTGAAGGAGAGAGCATCAGCAGCTCCCCTGAAATAGCCAGGGGACCTCTGAGAAAGAGAAAACATCTGTCTTATCAGATGTAAAATGTATATAAAGCTACAGTAATTAAAACAATGTGTTATTAGTGGCAGAAAAGCCACTAACTTAGTTATTTGTGCATTCTCTCCTTTCTTCATTACGGCAATTCCTATTAACTGAAAATAAAACCATATTCAAAATGAAGACATGAATGACAAACTAGGGACGTGTTTGCAACATATAAAAAAAAGAAAAAGGTGATTGTATGAAGACTATCACTCAAGATAGAGAAAAAAGAAAATAAAAGCTAAATGAAGAGACTGACAAGTTCAGAAACAATGAGAGTGTTTAGAATATAAATATGCATATGATAGAATTGCCGCTTCATACCCTGTAGAAAAGATAGATTATTCATTATTCAGTAAATGGTGTTGGGACAAATTATGATCTGGCATTAAAAAAGCAATTTAAGTTAGATCTCTCATTCATATGTAACATAGAAAGTAAATAGTATTGGGGCAATTGGCAAAAAAATCAAAAAATTTTAAAAGATTTATTTATTTGAGAGAGGAGATAGAGCACAAACGAGGGGGTAGAGGGAGAGGAAGAGAGAATCAAAAGCAGCGCTAAGTGCAGAGCCATTGTGGGACTTGATCCCAGGACCCTGAGATCATGACCTGAGCCAGACCAAGAGTGGGGTGCTTACTGACTGAGCCACCCAGTGTCCCAAATCAAATACGTTTTTTATTTTTTATTTTTTTTTAAGATTTTATTTATTCATTTGACACAGAGAGAGAGATTACAAGTAGGCAGAGAGGAAGGCAGAGAGAGGAGAGAGGAGGAAGCAGGCTCCCGGCTGAGCAGAGAGCCCGATGCGGGCCTCGATCCCAGGACCCTGGGATCATGACCTGAGCCGAAGGCAGCGGCTTTAACCACTGAGCCACCCAGGCGCCCTCAAATACGTTTTTTAAAGTAACATTTTTAGGGGCACAGAGTCTGCTTGAGATTTTCTCTCCTTCTCCCTTTACTCCCTGTTTGTGCTCTTTCTAAAATAAATAAATAAACCTTTTTTTTAAAGTGACCTTTTTAATGTACTCCCAACACTGAAATTATTTTCTAGTAACTAAAATAATAAATCATTAAAAAGTTTATCAAAGTAGAAATAAGCATGTGCAGGGGGCAATTTCCTAGGGAAGAAATGGAAGGCAACAATGTAAAGAAAAGTAGATGTGAATACATTACAATGTGAAAAGGTCTGTGTATTACAGAGAAAACTTATACGTTTCATTTGTATCTCCACATGCATTTATATAAAGTTTTGCATAGTGCTTTCCTATGATTCTTTTAACTTCTTAAAGAATTTGACTTTTTCATTTCTAATTTTTGGTATTCATGCTGTCTCCCCTTTTCACATTTATGCCAGTCTTATTCACCAAAAGCAAAATAAAACCATATTCAAAACAAAAATGTAAGTGACAAACTAGGGAAATCCCTCAACATATAAAAACAGGAAAAGTTTATCATATGAAGAGTATCTTTAAAAATAAAGAAGAGAAAAAATAAAATTGAGAAAAGTGGGTAAAAGAATATGAATAAGTAATTTGTCTAAAGAACAAAAATGATAATGTATGTCTCAAATTTTTCAACCTCATCTGTAATGAAAAAATACAAATTAAAACAACTATATATGTATTTTTTGCCTATCAACTAGCCTATCAATATATATATCTATGTATGTATGTATATATGAATGTGTATGTATATATATATGTAGGTGTGTATCATGCCTAAAGAACAATGAGGATGAGGCATGGTTAATAAAGTGAACAGACACCTAATTGGAGTTGTTTCTTTTGTCTACTTAAGCTTGGAATTAAGAGTTTAACTTTCCCTAAAAGAACTATAGGCAACAGGATCGAGCTCAAGGGTCCAAAATGTGGTTAAGAAAGAAAGAAAAAAAAGATGAACTTTAACTCTGAGAGATATAAAATTGTAGCAAGTTATCTCAGGAGCTAGCTGGAAAACAAATTCTTCACAAGGTTCCATCTGGGTGGGGTCTTGGGTCAAGAGGGAGGAGGAGTGGAGAACTGGAGGGTGCCATATTCCCCAGACAGAAACTTTTTCTTCCGCAAGAGGAGCCTGACCACAGAGAACTGAAGGTCATGACTGAGCAGATAGGAAATGCTTCAGGGAAGCTCGAGGTTGGGGGGAGGTCGCTCTGAATCTTCATCTTTCTACCACACCTGGGAACAAGGAGCACGGGGCAGGATTAAGGAGGCTGTGCTTTGATGAAGGCTGAGTGCAACTTGCTTTTGAAATCATCCCTTTCATCGTTGTATTGTACTTGGCTTTTTCCAAGGGCACTACAAGAACATGCAAGTTGGGCTGTAGGCAAGTCTGAGAGGTCCTGATGGGAAGGAGCAGCTTGAATTGATGGGGGAAGATTATGGACGGGGAAAGAGCCACGTGATGGATCTGGCCAGACAGCGCGTCAGGAACCCTGGGGTTGACATACTGTATTCACACTGCTGAGCAGGGGTTTGGACTGATTTCATGAGCTGATGGGAAATCAATCAGGAGAGAACAAGGACAAACGTTGCCCACTGAAATCGATGTGTCAGTTGCCTGTGATGGACAGCAGGAGCCGCTTCCCCCCAAATGCTCACCCCTGCGACGAGCCTCCCTCCTCCACGTGCCCCTTCCAACGATGCTATGACTTACCTTTGACTGCTTGTCTAAATAACCTTCATCTTTCCTCCTGGATTCCTCCCAAATTCAACTTGGAGGAGAGGAGGCAGTACGTGGAAATCATGTAGGCGTCAATTTGTCAAGTCAGCAGAGATGACTGACAATCTCCAGTCTCAGCAAGGCTGCTGGGCTGGCTGTGGGGTCCTTCTCCTGCCCAGCTCGACCTCTGGTGGAGAGCAAGTCCTTTTGCTCCTTTTAGCCCTGAGCCTACTTTTGTGAAAAATTCAGGGGCTGCCCTATGTGATGAATAACATTCTTCCAGCTATGGTATTTTATGCGACTTCAGATGAACAAAGGGCAAGAATGCAGGAGTCCCATAATGTCAGAAAAAACTCGAAACATATTTAATATACTTAACACTTAATCAAACAAATGCATGTGAAAACAATGAGATACTTTTTTGAAACCTCTATGTTTGGTGAAGATTTCATAAAGAAACGATAGTGCCTTCCATTGGGTCAGGGGAAGAAAACTCAGAGCTCTTTTTTGCTGTTGGCAGGAATACACTTTGTCTGGAGGGCAGTTTATGAATATGCATTTAAAGTTTTAAAATGAGCATCATCTTTGATCTAGCAATTCCAGTAGAATGAGTTCTGAAGGAATAATCAGAGACTCATGAATAAATTTAAGTACAAAGATTTTTTATCACAGCAGTATTTATACTATCTGAAGCCATAAGCTGATCTTCCTTCATCCAGGATGAATTGCGGGACACATAGTGGTGGGCCTGGTGCACGATCAGCCTGGCCAAGCAAACATTCAACGTGCCAGTATCTCCCTCAATCCCCCACCCCACACACCCATGCAGAGCCACACTGTCAGAGGTGATCCTGCCACATGACAAGCGAGACCCTGACCTTCCAGGCAGTTGTGGTCTTCTCTGCTGAAAGACCATCTGTGGCCACCATTGGCTGCAGGACAAAGGGAGAATCCTCCGGGTTGGTTGTGAAGGCCCTTTATAATTGAGCCTCACCCCACCAGAAAGAGCTTACTGCCCACTTCTTCCCTCTCCCACTGACACACCTGCCTGTCCTTTCCCTGTAGCCCCACTTAACTCGAGCCCCCCCCACCCCCATCACCAGGAAACCTGCTTCCCTCTCAGCTTTTCCATCTCCTATCTGAATTCTTCTCTCCTTCCAAGAAGAAATCGCTTCCAAGAAGTGGTCCCTGCCATTACCTGACCTCACTGCATGCACTTTCTAGCATAATTTTTGTGTGTATTGCCTTTTTTGCTCAGTTTTGTTTCAGGTTTGCCTGTCTTTTCAATTATAATATAAGATCTCTGAAGCTGGTACTATGCCTTTTATTTGAAAGACTACATGCAATAGGAGAAAGAATAGGGTATAAACTCAGAAAATCATGTGTGATGTTGGGCAGGTTACTTAACCTCTCTGAACCTGAGTTTTACCATACATAAAATGGGGACTCACAGTAGATATTTCATAGAGTTGGGATCTATGTGAGCTATGGTATGGGATCCCATATGGGGTCATTGTTAGCTATGTCTGCTCCACAATACATACTCAGAAAATATTAGTTCCCTCTCCTTACTCTACTTTGGAGAAGTTGGGTTTAGCACATAGTAGCTTTAGATGAAATCTTGTGGTCTGGCCACTTCCCTCAAGAACAATAGGAACCACGAGGGGCCTTGCAGGGGGGAAGAGCAGGAGTTGGTGAACCAGGAAAGCCTCTATGTGGGTCTGACCTGCTGGCCTCTTACCTGATGATTGTCAGGGGGATGACGTACACCAGGAAGGCCACGATGGTCATGTATGGGGTCCAGTAGGAGTCATCAGGCCATAGCGCCCAGCACTGCACTTCGCCATTAGAGAGCTTCCTTTTCCCAAATATGATCAGGGTGGGAATGGAGAAAAGGAAAGAGAGGCTCCAGGCAATCATGATGAGGATCTTGGCTTGCTTTTCTGCTCAAAGGAAAGAGAAGTTAGATTGTTTGTCCATGTAGACATCAAAGGCATCCAAGATGGGGACAGTATGAAGGATGAGAGAGAGACTGAGAATACTGCTCACATCTTCCGTGGTGAGGGGCATGGCCATGCAGTCAGACAGGGAGGGAACAGTGTAGAAGGTAATCGAGTTTGATAGCACGAGCGTCAAAGGAACAGATCAGTGCACAGGAAATAATGGAGGAGAAGTGGGTTGGAAGTGGTCCAGGGAAGTAGTAAAATGTCTATACCACCCCCAGGCCTTGAAGTTCTCAGAAGGCAGGCTGAGAAGATGTTAGATGTTAGGAGAACGAGGGATCTCAGGAGGCAGGAGGTGGAGGGAACCTACCGTGATGCAGTTGAGGATATAAGGGAGTTGTTTCCTGAAGAAATAGAGGAAATTTTTGGGTGGAAGAGGAGCAGTGGGAGTTTGGGGTAGGAAACTAACACAGAGCAGTCTGGCATTAAAAGAGCAAGTAAGGACTTTTCCTCCGGACCACAGGGATGTGAGCCTGCCGGGTTTCTACAGATCTTAGCAGCATTCATAACCGCTCCTGCACTGTCTCCTTCTCCCACTGGTTACAATTCAAATTTTGTCTCCTTCTGGAGTTCCTAGAGCCTGGGCTTTTACGGGTGATCTGCAACTCCTGGGCCCCACTCTGATTCCACTGGATGGGTTAACAATGTATTCACTTTGGAAAGGGCTGGGAATGGAAAGACTCAGATTAAAAGAATATGAAACTGTGCTTTAGAAATAATTCTACCGAGGTACTAAAAATGTTTCCCCAAAGTGCACTCAGGGCAGATGCTTGGAATTACTTTTCTCATATTGGTGCTGGGCTGTCCTGGGAAACCCCCAGTCTCAGGCACCTCCGCAGTCAAGTGTGTGGCCAGCAAACACAGCAGTGGCAAGACTCTTGGCCTTCCGGCCAGCTGAGCCCGCCTGCCATGGAGAGTGACTGCTCAGGGCTCAACATTCGGGGACTGAACAGATGAAATGCCATTAGTGTATGAGGTGGGTCGTCTCTTGTTATCTTCGAAATGGCCCGTGTCCCCCACCGGTAGAAAGGCAGACTTCCTGTTCCATTCACTCTTGTTTAATTTTGTACTTCTGTCGTAGCCCTCTCTTTCATGCATCCCATAGACCTTCTTTGTTTTTTAATAATGAAAGCTACCCATGACCATTATAGAAATACTGGCAGAGAAATATAAGCAAAAAGAAGGCAAAAAAGTCCATGGTGGCACCACCCAGAAATAGCCAGCCCAAATTTCGATAATGCGTTCATATGTACTACAGAGATTACACATATAAAAATGAGAACATAATACCCATGCTGGTTTTCAACCTGATTTTTTCTCCAAAAAAGAATTTTATGACCATCTTTTTATGTCAAGAAAGTCTTTGTCAAAAACTTTTATGACATCTTTGCATGTCTGTGTCTATACAAGCATCATTCAGATTTCTTCAGGTAGTAAAAGCCTTTCATCAAATATAATTTTATCTTGAGCCCAGTGCAGGATGCCTCTTGTTGAGGGTTGGTGACAGCCAACCTCAGGTTGAGGCTGGGTGACAGCCAGAAGCTTCCAGACCTGTTCTGGGACAGATCTACAAAATGAGGCCTCCAGGGCCAATGTGTGAAATGTAATTTGAAAAGCACCGATATAAAATTTTTTCCATCGTTACACTAAACTCCAATTTTATTGATAATCTATTATTATTTAAATTGTTTCCAATTATTTTATTACAAATAATTTAGGTGTATTCTCTTTATAGTGCTGTTGCTTTAGGATAAACTCTGAGAAACAGATTTTGGCAAATATTATTAAATTTCTTCTGAAAGTGTCTATAACTTATGGCTCCCACTGAAAGTGTATAGACATGCCTATTTCTTTATACTCTCCCAACACTAAGAGGATTCTTCTTCTCCTCTTGTTATCTCATTGATAAGATTTCATATCCAAATGTCTAATCTTGCAGTTCTTCAGTTAGTGGTCAAAAGGAACATTTCTATATATCGTCCATTTATTTTTTTTTTGTTTCTTAATAATTTGTTCATGTTCTTTGCCTGCTTTTCCAATTGCTAAGTTCTTATTTCTTTGCGAGAGTTCTTTAGAAGAAGGATATCATCCCTTTGCCCTTTGTATACAAATATTTTCTATTTGTCATTCTGCTTAGGTATGTGCACAATGTTTATTATTTGTATAAAGAGTTTTAAAGTTTTGATGTAGTTTAAACTACATTTATTTCCCTTATTGTTTCTGCTTTTGCTGTTATTCCCAGAAAGATCTTTCCCTCACCAAAAATAAAAAGTTTTACCCATACCCTTTCAAGTTCAAAATTATTACTTTTTCAATCCAATTGGCATTTACTTTGTAATTCGCTGGGGTAGAAGGCAGGCTAATATTTTTTAAATGGCATGGCTTCTATACTGATACCATATACTGACTAAGTCATGCTTTTGTAACTGATTTGATATTCCATATGCCTTATGTACATTATTCTGGTTTCAGTATCATATTGCTTAAATTATCAAAGTTTTATATTATGCTTTAGTGTCTGGAACTACATATTTCTCTTCATTATGAATAGATGTCTTCCTAAGTATTCTCATATTTATTTATCCTAAAGAGTCTTAAAGTGTCAGCTTCTTGAGAGTTGCTGGCTGAGGAAACTAGCCCTTTATTTTTTTAAAGATTTTATTTATTTGACAGAGACACAGCAAGAGAGGGAACACAAGCAGGGGGAGTGGGGGAGGGAGAAGCAGGCTTCCCCCTGAGCGTGGAGCCCAATGCGGGGCTCGATCCCAGCACCCTGGGATCATGACCTGAGCCGAAGGCAGATGCTCAACGACTGAGCCACCCAGGTGCCCGCAAACCAGCACTTCAGTAAAAAGCAGTGAACAAGACCAGTAAGAACAAGGGGAAGGCCTCCCCGTCCCCTCTCCTTCCACTGGTTTAGTCACCACCGCCTTGCGTCTGCTCGGCCCCGAGGGGCGCCCTGTGGCTGCCGCCTGCCCCCTTCTCCGTGAAGAAGCTGTGCTGCCCCGTTGGGAACCTCCTTCCGCCGGCTCCTCTTGGTTCAGTCACGTGACCCCTTGGCCCCGCCCCTCACAGCTGCCCTGCAATTCTGAGGAGCTGTAGCAGCAAGTGACTCTAGCACAGGGCTGCCCGTTCTCCCCTACCGCCTCACCCCAGAACTCTTACACCACCATTCAGCCTTCCTGGGGTGTGTGTGGCATCCGTGTTTCATCAGCTCCCTGTGTGCTGGGAGTTCCGTGAGGTTCTGGTCTTTGGACGGCTTCTTTCCTTGGCGCCCACCCAGCTGGAGGTCCCCTTTATTTCTGTGTTTCCTCCGTGACTTCAGTGGGATTGGCCAGAGAGGAAGGGAAAATGGCTAATGTCTATTTGTAAGTTTCCATCTTTCCCCAAAGCTATTGAAGATGATTACTTTCCAAGTGCCTTCCACTGAACCTCTATTAATTTTGTAGTGAGGAAATAAATTGCTTTACATCTTTAAAAGAACACTATAATATTCATTGCTGCCTTTTCCGTCATTTAGGACACTGTTCATAATGTTGCAGTGTCGCCTAGAACTAGTCATATTTGCCGTGAGTGAAAGAGTTGATTTTTTTTTTTAACCCAATGAGTGCGGTGAGATGGGTAACTGACCGTGTTTCCCTTCTGGCTATGGATTCCCTAAGCCTCCACCTCTGGCAAATGTCTGGGGACACCCCTCATGTTTCCTTACGCTTAATTTCCCTTCAGTCGTATTTCTGCACCTTGAAACACTCTGGTGTATGTGTTTTTCGTATGCCCCCCACTCAATCCTTCCCGGGGCTTGCTGGGCATACATAAATAGATGAGTGAATAAGTAGATCACACTTTTGTATAGATCAGGAAATGTCTCCTATCTCTCTTCATTCCACTACCTGCTTCCTCCTTTATCATAATCACTGGGGCAATGGAAGCGCCCAGAAAGCTTGGTGCTGGTCACATACTTTACACACACACACACACACACACACACACACACACACACACACACACACACCAAAACAAACAAATAAAAACAACCCTAGGAAAAACCTACAAAAAACAGGTGCAAATTCTATTTGTAAACTAGTTTTAATTGCACACAACACATCAGTCTACCTTCCTGTACGTAAGTCCCTGTGGTCACTATGGCTAATCCAAATCCCATTGCCAGAAGGGACGACTGGTTGGTGTGGGTCCTTGCAAGCAATTATTTATTACTTTTCCTTTTTTTAGTGTCCGTGGCTATCCCACCTCCTCACTGAGAGGCAGGATATGCAGTAGTCAAAAATACCCGAACCCCAACCCAGACCTTACCTTGCACCTATTAGCTGTGTTACCTTGGGCAAGTTCGAACTGTAACTGTCCAAACTCTAAGATTCAGGTAATAATAGGACCTATCTCCCAGAGACGTTGTTAGAGTTAAAGTACTTAACATGCTTAAAGAACTTACAACAGTGAGCGGCGTCTGGTATACAATCCATAAATCTAAGCCACTGAAACCTCTGCATTCCTCCACTGAGGGAATTCCTGCTCTTTTTAAGCAAAGCTACAATAAACAACACAGGTGCATACAGGCATGCATGTGGGTGTTTGTCCGAAGACACCGAGAAGCAGAATTTCAAGGTCAAAGGACAGCACATTTTATGTTTTAATTAGATTTTGTTAACTTGCCATTCAAAGGATCTGTGCCAATAATCTCTGATATATTCAATAGTATCTGATGACATTAATTCTTCTTTTTCTAAAGTTCTGCTTGTTCTGTTAAGTTTGCTTTCTTAGTTGTAAAAGCCTCAGAATGGTATTCTGGAGTATTATCTACTTTCCACAGTTTGGCTTTTGTCCCATTTTCTATGATATATGATTGCACCTCATCTTTGTAGTCAAGATTTCATGTAAGTTCTTCATTTTGTAAGTTTTCACAGGCTGCCTGGGAGAGTGTGGTACAGGTCACTGAACATTGGGTTCTTACTTGCTTTCAGGGGTCTTGGAGGAAAGTGGGCTCTGCCCATGGGCAGAGTAATGGACAGTTAGACTTGCGACTAGGTACCAACCATCCCTCCAAGGAGTCATTGCTTCCTAGGACCCCACCCTTTCTCTTCAAATCCAGCAACCCCACTACTAGGAGGAAGAGACCTCCATCACTGTTGCCCCTCTGGGAAGGGGGAGGACAGAGGGAAAGTAAACATGCAGTGATGAACCCTCCTCCTTGTGCTCCAGAAATCACCCTACTGGTTTCCTTGTGTCCTTGCTCTCAGCCTTTATACGATCTATTTACGAAGCACTCCTGACACTTCACCCATATTACTGTAGCGTTGTCTGTGGGTATTGTGAGTTGTGTGGTTTCAGCCTTCCCTCTGACCCATCTGTTTTCTTCTTCCAGGGATTCCTCTCTATCCTTGGATCAGGGAGAATTTTACCAGTTTCCAGTATTAGTGTCAATTAAAAACATCTTTCCAATTATTTCTATGGTTTGGAAGTAAGGAAGGCAAAGTGGATGTTGACCATCTATGGGTACCATCCACATTTTCCCAGGCGTTCTGCTTCTAATTCTACATCTTTTTGGACAATCAGACCCATGAAGTAGAAAGAAAGTAGAGAAGAAGAGAGTGGGAGGAAGAAAATCATTATTAAGAGGATAATTTTTTAAATTATTATTTGCCCCAGGGGTACAAGTCTGTGAATCATCAGTCTTACACACAGCACTCACCATAGCACAAACCCTCCCCAATGTCCATAACCCAGCCACCCTATCCCTTCCCTCCCCCCAGTAACCTTCAGTTTGTTTCATGAGATGATGAGTCTCTTATGGTTTGTCTCCTTCCCGATCCCATCTTCTTTCATTTTTTCCCTCCCTACCGCCACGACCCCACGCCCCGCCCTGCCCCTCAAATTTTAAGAGGATAATATTAGTGAAACCAATCCTACCCTCACCGAAGGATGATTTCTTACAGGATAGCCCTTGGTTGAGTCAGCTCACCTCCTTGCAGGAACTTCATGGGGTAGACGATGGCATGGTATCTGTCTATGCTCAGGGACACCAGCACATAGGTAGAAGCATAGAGCACTACGACCTGAAGACAGAAACAAGAGGAGGTATGTGACTTCATAGAAGTGAAGGAATGCATGTCATAGAAAGAAGAGTCTTTTGTGCTATTTAAAAACCTGTGCACTGAACCTGGGGAGAGACATGACTGACTCCCTTGGAATTGGACTTGTCATTGCTAGAGGTGACCAGTGAGAATGCTTCTAAGCTCACCCTTCTTCACTCATTCACTTGGCTTCTTGGAGACTCCACATCTGAGGGTCAGTCTTTCTTGACATTTGCATGGTACATTTGTCTGGAATTGACTTTTAAAGCTAAATTAATTTTCCCCGCCACAATTGACGTTCCAGAATAATTAGAAAGAACTTTCATTTGCGTTTTATCAGTGTGAGTTGTTGAGAGACAATGGAAGGGATCTGGTTTCCAGGAGCCCATGTGCTGTTTAGAATCATTTATCATCATCCGTGTTGACAGTCGCAGAGCTTACTTCCTCCTCCACTTCTCCAGCAGAGCTGTTCATCAGGGTTAGTCCTTGGGTGCCCTCGTCCTCTTTCCCACCCCATCTCTTATTAACCTTGCTCAGGCCCTTTAATTATCCTAAGTACAGTGTTATTTGTAGAGTTTGCAGAGAAGGAAATGGGATATAAGAGGTTAACATCTCTTATGTGAAGAGCATAATCAAAATGCAATTAAGTGAAATATCTCTGAAAGAATGATCAAGGTGGAAAATTTTCAGGTAAGGTTGAGCCTCATTTCTTTCTTTCTTTTTTTTTTTTTATAAAGACTTTTATTTATTTATTTGACAGAGAGAGACACAGCAAGAGAGGGAACACAAGCAGGGGGAGTGGGAGAGGGAGAAGCAGGCTTTCCCGCAGAGCAGGGAGCCTGATGTGGGGCTCGATCCCAGGACACTGGGATCATGACCTGAGCCGAAGGCAGACACTTAACGGCTGAGCCACCCAGGTGCCTCTTGAGCCTCATTTCTACCAAGAGTCCAGCCATATCTCTGTTTTGTAATCTCTGGGCCAATTCCAGAGCAGGGAGGAGTAAATCAAAGATCAAAGTCTAAGGGTGAGTGTCTGCATCTCTTCTAAAATGAAAGAGAAATACCGTAACTTTGGTAATAAATTTTGTCTGAATATAACTTTGGTAATAAATTTTGTCTGAATTTATACCTTATTGTTCTTTCCCTCACTCAAATAAAAATCAACTATATTGTTCTCTGTTATTTTTATTTCTAGAACACTACCACAAATACATCTCAACACTAACGTTGTGGAAGGTGCCATAGGGAGGGGGTTCTGATTCGAGATTGGAGGTTCTCTTGAGGAATATAAGAAGACAGTCTCCTCTTCCTAAAAACGTGTTATATGGATGGAGAGAAGAATGATGTCCAAGTTTAACAACAACAACAAAAAAATCAGACAATTGTCTTCTTAGAGAAAACTGGGATTTCTATGTGTGATCCAAAATTTCAGAATTGTTACAGCTGGCCACACACAGCTCAGGAGATGGCATTTGAGGAGGATGGGAAAGAAAGCGCCGAAGGGCAGAACTCTGTGGGGTGGAATATCGTGATAAGAAGGTCATAAGCATCTCAGCCATCTTTGGCTGTGTTGAGTGAAGTGGCGGACCCAAGTTCAGAATTTGGAGCAAGAGGAAAGGTCACAAAAAAGAGTGCCCGGAAGAGCAGGCAACACTAACAAAAAGAGATGTATTTTGAGACACGGTCAAAAATAGTAGTTAATTTCAAGGGTCTTCAAACATCTAGGCAGGGTAAAAAAAAAAATTAAAGGTTACATAAAAGAAATGCATTTCAAATTGTCATGCCTCTTTTTACAAAAATAAAATGCCAGAAAACAGTATAAAAACATGTTCAGAGTTTTGAAAGAAAAATTATGATCCAAGAATTTTGTAAATATCATTTCTGTGCCAAAGCACAGAATAATTTTCTTAGATGTATAAGAAAGAAGAAAGCATAACATCACAAAATCTCCTGAA
This sequence comes from Ailurus styani, assembly GCA_002007465.1. Classification (NCBI taxonomy): domain Eukaryota; kingdom Metazoa; phylum Chordata; class Mammalia; order Carnivora; family Ailuridae; genus Ailurus; species Ailurus styani. Next base: position 7,912 of record LNAC01000397.1, on the reverse strand, counting down.
AAATCTGTGAGGAAATATTTCTGCTGATTGAGCATTGTTTCAAAATTAAGAACTCTAAAAGAGGAACAGGATTGAATAATAGCAGCTATGGTAAACAATAAATCCCAAAAGCCCACAACATGTTTATAAAATAACTATGACTATAGTTAGGAGACATTCCAGGGAAAAATCTGGGGAATTAAGTGGGAAGAGAGAGTGTAAGGAAAGGAATCATGTTATATATTTCCATTTGGACATTTTAGGCATCTTTTTTGTTTTTTACTTTGATAGAGACATATTAAATTTAAAAATTAAAGATAAGCTATGATAGTGAGATAAAAATTGTGAAAAATAATTTATTAGCTTCTTATGGTTGTTGTAACAAATTACCACAAACCTTGTGGTTTAAACCAACGTAAATTTATTCTCTTAAATTTCTAGAGACCAGAAGTCCGAAATCACTTATAGTAGGTCAAAGTCAAGGTATTGGCAAGGCCACCCTCCCCCCACAGACACTAGGGGGGATTCCTTCCCTTGCCTCTTTTAGCTTCAGATGACTGCCAGCATTTTTTGATTTGTGGTTACACCAATCCCATCTTGGGTCTATGGTCATAATGCCTCTTCTGTCTCTCAAATCTCCTTCTGCCTTTCTTTTTTAAAGGATATATACGATTACATTTAGACTCATTAAGATAATCCAGAATATTCTTCCCATTTCATTACATCTGTAAAGTCCCTATTTGCCATATAAGGTAATATACATAAATTTCAGGGATTAGGATTGGAAATGGGGGGCATTTTTCAGTCTACCACAATTAATAACCAAATAGAAAGGAAAAAACATGTAAATAGGAAGAAATTAACTGAAAAGATTAAAATGAGATGACTCAAATAATACCAAACACCCTTTGTGTAAACACCCTTGTGTAAGCACCCTTTGAAAACAAACCTGTGAACCAAATGATTATCCACATTTAAAAATATGTGATGGCCAAAGGTGTACCGAAAAACTAAAACCAAAAGAAGGCATTTATTACAATACTACTATTAGACAAATTAAATTCAAAGCAAATTGCACTACATGAGACAAATGGATTCTTTTTATTGAGAAAAGGTACAATACAAAATGGCGATAGAAAATTAATAAGCTTATATGTGACAAGCAACATAATACTAAATATGTGTAACTAAAATGTTCAAAGATTTACAAAGGACAAAAGATAATAATACTTAGAAAAAATTAAACACACTTTAAAAATAATACACATTATTGTAAAATATCTAGGCAACATTTCCAAACTGGTCCTAAACTAAACTACCAAGAAAAAAAAATCCCTCAATAGATTCCAAAAATTATACAACTTATATGATTTGCATATTTAAAACAACAAGCAATAAAAGCTGAAATTAGTACCATGCTATTTTTTTTTTAAATACCACTTGGAAATTTAAACACCCTTATAATTAACTTGAGTCAAGAAGGAAATCAAAGTACAATTATAGTCAATTCATAAATGTCAACAATGAAAATTCTACACATCAACAACATATGGGATACCATTTGGAGAACAGATGGCAGCTTGAGGACATATGTCTGAATTCGCACTACCCCACCCCTCAATTCTGACAAAAATGACCTAGGAAATGTAAAACTAAGGAAAATCTTGCAGAGAAGTGAGACTTGAATGCAGCAAACTTAGAAAAATTTTATTTAGAAAAATACCAGATTGGATCCATGTAAAGGAGGATCCCTGTGTTGACTTAAAAAATTAATATACTTTATTTTTTAGAGCAATTTTAGATTTACAGAGAAAATTGAGCAGATAGTAGAGAGAGGTCCCACCCTCCTATCCTCCAGCTTCCCCTATTATTAACATCCTTCTTTAGTGTGGTCCATTTGTTAAAACTGATGAACCAATATCAGTACATTATTACCAAAAGCAATGTTTTATATGAAGCCTTACTCTGTGTTATATAATTCTATGGGATTTTGACAAATGCATAATATCATGTATCCAACATTCATACAGAAAACTTTTACTGTTCTAAAAATCCTCTGTGCTTTACCTATTTAGTCCTTCCAAATCCCTAGCAACCACTGATCTTTTTACTGTCGTCATCGTTTTCCTTTTCCAGAATGCCATATAGTCGTAATCACACTCATGTAGCCATTTTTTTTTATTCATTCAGGTTTTGAGAAACATCCTGCTTCTAATTTTTGAGAATGCTGAATAAAATTGCTATAAACTTCCTTGTGTAAATTTTTGTGTGAATGTAAGTTGTCAGCTCAATTGGTTGTGTATCTTGGAGTGTAATTGCTATATTGTATGATAAGAGTATGTTCAATTTTTAAGAAACTGCCGAAATATCTTTCAAAATGGCTGTACCATTTTTCACTCCTACAAACAGCGCTAGCATTTTGCATCATCAGTTTTTTGGACTGTAGTCATTCTAATAGGTATGTTAGTGCTATTTTGTTGTTCTAATTTGCGATTCCCTAATGCCATATAATGGCAAGCTTCTTTTCATAAGCTTGTTTGTTATCTTTCTACCTTTGGAGAAGCGTCTGTTCAGATCTTTTGCTCATTTTTAAGTGGGTGAGTTTTAAGAGCTGTTTGTATATTTTGGATACAAATCCTTTATCAAGTTGTGTTTTGCAAACATTTTTTCTCATTCTGTGCCTTCTCTTTTCTGTCTCTTAACAATGTCTTTTGCAGAGAAGTTTTAAATTTTCACAAAATCCAACTTTTCATTTTTTTTTCTTTCATGGATGGTGCTTTTGGTGTTATATCTAAAAAGTCATTGAGAAACCCAAAGAACCCTAGATTCTTTCCCATGTTATCTTCCGGTAGTTTTATAGCCTTGCATGTTTCATTCAAGTCTATGATCCATACTAAATTAGTTTTTGTGAAAAGTGTAAGTTCTTTAGTCAGGTCGTCATCATCATCATCATCATCATCATCTTCATTTTATGTGGATACCAATGACTCCAGCAATATTTCTTGACAAGGCTATCTTTTCTCCATTGAATTATCTTTGCTGTTTTGTCAAAGATCAGTTGTCTTTTAGTGTACATTTGTTTCTGGGGTCTCTATTTTGTTCCATTGATCTATTTGTTGATTCTTTTACCAGTATCATGGTGTCTTAATGTAGCTGTAGCTTTTTAGTAAGTCTGAAATCAGATAGTATCTCTTCCAACCATGTTCTTCTTCAGTATTGTATTGGCTATTCTGTGTCTTTTGCCTGTCCACACAAACTTTGTCTATATCTATAAAATAACTTGGTGGGATTTTGATTGGGACTGCATTGAATTTATAAGTTGCTTTGAGCAAAATTGACATCTTAACAATAGTGCATTTTCCTAACATAGAATACCTATCTATATACTTAGATTTCTTCCACCAAAGTTTTATAGTTTTCTTCATACTGATCTTGCACATATTTTGTTAGGTTTATACCTAAGTCTTTCATATTTTTGGTGCTAACATAAATGGCTATTGCTTTTTAAATTTTAAATTCAAATTTTTCATTGCTAATATATAAAAGCACAATTGTATTCTTCAACCTTTTTCTTTTAAAGATTTTATTTATTTATTTGACAGAGAGAGAGCACAAGCAGGGGAGAGAAGGAGAAGGAGTAGAGAAGCAGACTTCCTGCTGAGCAGGGAGCTGGAAGTGGGACTCGATTCCAGGACCCTGAGACCATGACCTGAGCCGAAGGCAGATGCTTAACTGAATGAGCTACCCAGGCGCCCCTAACCTTGTTATTTTTATTTTCACTTAAAAAACCCACAGATTTTCTGTGTTTTATTTGTTCTTTCAGACTATCTACATAGATAGTCTTGTCATCTGTAAACAAAGATATTTCATCTTTCCCAATCTGTACACCTTTTATTTCCTTTTATTGTTCTGTTGAGTTAGATGGGATTTCCGGTATGATGCTAAATGGGAGTAGTGAGAGGGAACATCCTTGCTTTGTTCCCAATCTTAGGAATGATACATCCAATCTCTCACCATTAAGTATGAGGTTAGCGGTAGTTTTTGTAGCTACCAATTGAGGAAATTGCCCTCTATGAAAAGTTTGCTGAGACTTTTTATCATAAATGGATATTGGATTTCATTTTATTTTATTTTTTCTTTTTTTTAAAATTTATTTTTATTATTATTATTTGCCCCAGGGGTACAGGTCTGTGAATCATCAGGCTTATGCCTTCCACAGCATTCACTATAGCACAAACCCTCCCCAATGTCCATAACCCATCCACCCTATCCCTACCCTCCCACCCCCCAGTAACCCTCAGTTTGTTTTGTGAGATTAGGAGTCTCTTATGGTTTGTATCCTTCCCCTTCCCATCTTGTTTCATTATTTTTCCCTCTGTACACCCCACAAACCCCCACCTCAAGTTCCCTCAAGTTCCCCATATCAGAGAGATCATATGATAATTGTCTTTCTCTGATTGACTTATTTCGCTCAGCATAATACCCTC
>LNAC01000396.1:1554100-1601515 GCA_002007465.1 Ailurus styani | reverse complement strand
CTCCTCTCTCTCTCTCTGCCTGCCTCTCAGCCTACTTGTGATATGATCTCTCTGTGTCAAATAAATAAAATAAAAATCTTTAAAAAAAAAAAAAAAAGAAAGAAAGATACACCGAGAGTCAGTCTTATAAGAGACAAAGAACCTGATTCCCACTGTAGTCTATTCTGGGGCATGTCCCAGCTAGATCCAAAGAAATCTCTCTCATTCATGATATGCCTACAATTCCACTGTTAGAAATTAATTCCTTTTCTTAACCTTGTCCCTTTGTAAAATATAAGCAATCCTGAGAAATGGATGACATTAAGCTCTAATGGAATTAATTTGGTCAGATCCTTTCCTGAGAACAGTTTTGGTAAGAAAAAGAAAGGAAGGAAGGGAGGGAGGGAGGGAAGGAAGGAAGGAAGGAAGGAAGGAAGGAAGGAAGGAAGGAAGGAAGGAAAAGAAGGGAAGGAAGGAGGAAGGAAGAAGGGAAGGGAGGAAGGAGGAAGGAAGGAGGGAAGGAGGGAAGCAAGGAAGAAAATAGAGTAACTGGAGAAGCTCCTGCCTTTAATGAGCTGGAAAGGTCACAGTAAGAAAGGGAAAACGAGATTTAGAAAAAGGGATACCTGGTAGGAAGAGGGGTGATGAAGATAAGTTTTGATTGCTTTGTAATATTGCTTAGAACTGACTGCCTTTAAATTAATCACTTACAGGACATGGAGGATGGGATCTTTAATTCTTGCAATTTATGGGGACTTGCAAGTAAATTAACTCACTATGCCCTCAAATTATTTTTGATAGGTAGAATAAGCATGCTATTTAATAGAAATAGCTTTTCAGATTTATGGAGAAACAGAATATATTGTTCATTTAATTCACTTTGTGATGCATTTTCTATTGAAAGATTGAAGACACACATATTTTGGAAGAGCAAATACAAGAACTAAAGGCTAAGTTAGAAAATGAGAAGAAGAAGACAGAAAGGTACTGGAAATAATGAAGCATAACTGTTCATTTGTAGCTAATACAACATTTAACTATCTATAAATCTATTACAGATTTAAGAAAGAATCAGAACAGATAAACAAAAACTGGGAAAAGAGATTCTACATTCTCAGGAATAGGTATGTGGTGATATATATAAATTCTATTTATAAAAATCTGACTAATCATCTTTTAAGGTAATTGGGAGCCTTGCATTTTTTCCGTGCATATTAATTAATATAGAATGCCAGCATACACCTTTAACAAGAAATGCAAAATAATTGGCTTAAAATAGAAGAGTTGTCAAAGTCACTTCAAAGAAAAAATAATTGAAGGTTCTATTTAATTCTCCTAGCTCTGTATTTCAATTTTAAAGGATCAACAGGACAGACAGCCTCTTCTTGTTAACCTGGTTTAATCAGACCTACCTAGTCATCTTCCCTTATAGGGCCATTAAAACAGTTTCCTATTCATTTGCACATGATAATACTTAACCGGTCTACATCTTGATTGTAAAAACGTGTTATATACTGGATCCTCTATCCTTTTACATACAAAACAGCACCGATTCCTTAAATTCTCAGATCTGTTCTTCACTCACATAATCATTTTTGTTTATTTTCCCTATGTCACCTTTGTCTTTCTAAAAGTGGAGTGAGTGACTACTGTAAAATTCTGGAACCAAATAGAGAAAATGCCTATTTTTTCCCCTTGTCCTAACATGTTAATTTAGAACATCTCTAGTCTATTCTCTTGTTTCTGGCCATAATGTCGCCCAGATTCTCTTCTCTTTACCACCTGTTGGAAGTTCCTTTGTAAGATTTTCTCACAGTCAAGGAGCATTAAGGCCTGGGTGGATTCAGCGTTGGTCTGATGTCAGAGGTCAAGCATGAGACACACAGGACTTCGTAGGACGATCATGCCTTACATTTGCACAGCACCCCAGAAGCATACACTATTACTGTGAGTGCGCATGAGAGAAGGGGAGGAAAAAAATAAAATCCTATACGTTGCTGTGTACCTCACCCTGCAATAACCCCAGGAGGTCCTCGGAGAATCCCCGCACTAGCAGGAATACCACCAAGGGATGAGAGAAAGATCTCCTCCTTGTGGTAAAATGTTCTGCTTTCACTCCTCCTTGTGCTTCAGGTCTGTGCTGGTACCGCTCTGTGCTCTGAAAAATGTGCGTATGAATGCCTGCCCTAACTACGTCACGCAGGTAATTCTAAGAATAGACTGTAGATACAGGTGAGAAACAAGAGACTGAGACTAGCTTAAATAGGCCCTTGATTTCATCCCCCCAAACGTGGATTTTGGACTATCTCCGAAACTGAGTAGACTCTCTTTCCCTTACTTATTTCGGTGGGGATCACTTTGTTTTTGGGGTTTTTTAAAAGATTTTATTTATTTATTTATTTATTTATTTATTTATTTATTTATTTGAGAGAGAGAGAGAGAGGGAGAATGAGCTGGGGGTTGGGGGCGGGGGGCGTGGGCAGAGAGAGGGACAAGCAGACCCTCGGCAGAGAGCCGGTAGCAGGGTTCTGTGTGGGGCCTGATCCACCAACTGAGCCACCCAGGCACCCCTGTGCGGTTCACTTTGATCCTTAATATTTACCCTGTGTCTGTCCCAATGGAATTCATCCCATATTTCAATGACCATTTACAAGAATGTCTCAGTTTTACTTCAAGTTGATTTGCTGTTAATCATGATGGTCTGTGTTTATTTCATCATTTTGGTCTCTGCAGACTTTACATTGATATCTCAACGTTTACTTGGAATAGCAGCAAGTATGATTACATATTTTCTCTATGTTTTTTCACTTCACCGACTAACTGGGACATAATGTTGGGACATAATGCATTGTCTCTCTCCTGTGGTTGCATCAGCAAGCGCTCAGTCAAGGTCATATATAACAGAGACAGTGTGTAGATCCTGGTACAACGTGTCATGGTGTGATGGACATTAACTATACATTCACAGATTTGTTTATCATTTATTTCAAAAAAATCATTTTCCTTTGTTGGATTTCTCTCATATATTTGTTTTCTTTTCATTAGTTTCTGTCCCTATCTTCATTATTTTCTTCTTTCTACTTTCTTTCTGTATGATTTGCTATCCTTCCTAAAAAGAAAGCTGAGATCATTGGTTTTCAGATTTTTTTCTTCTACTATATACATTTCCGGCTATATATTGTCTGCTAAGCCCTGCTTCACTTGCATCCCACAAATTGCAACGTGTTACATACTATCATTCCGTATAAAACATTTTCTAAATTCTCTTTGATCCGTGGGTTATTTAGAAGTGATATGTTTTATTTCCAGGTAGTTGAAGACTGTCTAGTTGTGTTTCTAGATTAATTCTACTGTGCTCAGAGAACCTACTCTGAATTATTTCATTCTGCTAAAATTTATGATACTTGTTTGATGCTCAGCATATGGTTGATTTTGAAAAAATGATCCATGTACACTTAGAAAGAACAGGAATTCTATCACTGGGTGCAGTGTTTTATATATTTCAATTATGTCAAGTTCATCCATTGTATTTTTAATATCTTTTATATACTTAAATTTTTACTACAGTTCCAACTATAAAGACAGGAGTATTAACTTTTCCACTGTGCTTATAGATTTATCTATTTCTTTTTTAGTTCTGTCAATTTTTGCTTTAAGTATTTTATGGCTATATTGCTGGATACCTACAAATTTAAAATCCTGGTATATTCCTATGAAGTTAGGCATTATGAGCCATTCCTCTCTATCTGTAAAATTGCTTCCTGGCTTAATGTCTACTTCATCTGGTATTAATATAACTGTATCACTCTTCATTGATTAAGATTACATGGTGCATTTTCCCCCAGCTTTTTTCATTCAGACTATCTTGTTTTTATATTTGAATGCGTCTCTTGTAAGCAGCATTGAGTTGGATTTTTAATCTGACCTGCCTGCCTTATTTATTTTATTGGCCTACTTCATTTACTTTTAGTGAGATTACTGGTATCCTTGGGTTTGTATCTACCACATAAAACATTTTTTTTTCTAATTAGCCAACCTGTTTCCTCTTCTCTCCTTTTCACCTTTTTTGGACTAATCAACATATTTTTATTCCTTATTTTCTTCTATTGACTTGTTAGTTATTCATTCTTTTCTCTTTTTGAAATTTTAACCCACATTCTTTGCTTACCACAGTATTCTACAAATTTCTATTTAATACTTCCCCAAGAATTCTAGAACCTTAGAATCATTATGTTGTACACCTGAAACCAACAGGGTAGTGTATATCAATTGTATTTCAATGAAAAAGGAAAAAAGAAAGAATTCTAGAACCTTAGAATATTTTAACCCTACTTAACCCCCTCCCACGTTCTCATTTTGAGTCCACATAAATGTTTAACACCATCAAACACTACAGTTATTGTTAGGCGTAGTCCATATTCACTTCCATGAACATTTTTACTCTTTGAGCTTTTTATTTCTTCCTGCTTTCAGTGTGTTTCGATCTGGGATCATCTTCCTCCTGTCCCAACAGCTCTCTTTAGTTTTTCTTTTAATATAGGTTTACCCACAAATAATTCCATCAGCTTTCCTTTATAGGAAAATGTCTTTATTTTACCTTCATTATTGAAGAACAACTTCTCTGAGTGTAGAATTCTGTGCTGCTAGTTTTTTCCCTCAGCCTGTTCATGATGCCAGGTGGAGACCGGCCCCCAGCGAAGATGTTGAGACTTATCAACTGTCAGCCTCCCCTCTTCTAGGATTCTAATTATTCTTAGTTGTGCCTTCTGACTCCAACCCACATGTTTCTTACACTCCTGTCTGGTTTCCTACTCTTTTCTCTCTAGGCTTCACTTTGAATATATGTATTTTTTATTGCTCTGCTTTGAGATGAATAATCCTGTCTGTGCTCTGCTGTGTCCATCCTACTATTCAGCCCGTGTATCGACTTTTTAATATCACATATGATTGTTTCAGTTCTAAGATGACTGCTCATTTTTTTAAGTAGATTCCAATTCTGTGTGGAAATTCACCATCTTTTTATCTATTTTACCAATCTTTTGCTCTGTTTTCTTTGTCATAGTGATATTGAAGTCGTCATTGCCCTGCCTTTTCCTTCCTTCTTTATTCGTATGTTTCCATTTTTTTAAGCAGACACCGTAAATTATTGTATAACAACTTTACTGACATATAGTTTACATACCACCCTTTTAAAGGATGGTTTTTAGTGTGTTCACAGAGTTGGACAACAATTACCATTCCCTGAATCAAAACATTTTCATCAACCCACAGAGGAACTCCATATCCATTGGCAGCCACACCTCATGTCCATTGCTGCCAACCATTAGCAAGTAATCTACTTTCTGTTTCTATGGCTTTGCCTCTTCTGGACATTTCATATACACGGAATCATATGTTATGTGGCCTTTTGTGACTTGGCTTCTTTCACTTCATAATGTTCTCAAGTTTATCTGTTCACTGCTTTTGGTTGGCAAATAATACTCCATTATGTGGATATACTACGTTTTGTTTACCCATTCTTCAGTGTTTAGACATTTTAATTATCTCCACTTTTTGGCTACTATATATAATGCTACTATTAACAGTCATGTACAGGTTTTGGTGTGGAACATATGTTTCCAATTCTCCTAGGTATATACTGGAAGAAATTGCTAGGTCATATGCTAATTCTATGTTTAACATTTTGAGAACTCCCAAACTGTTTTCCAAAGTGGCTACACCATTTTACATTTGCACAAGCAATGGATGAGGGCTCCCATTTCTGTGTATCCTCTCCAACATTTGTCTTTGTCTGTCTTTTTGGTTTTAGTCATGCTAGCAGTTATGCAGTGATATCTCATTTCAGTTTTGGTTCCTGAGACACACCAGTCTCTTCTAAGACCCTCTGTGTGACTGAATACTGGGACTTTTTTTTGTTCCTTCCTAGTGGCTACCCAAATGTTGTCCAGCATACTCTTGACTTTGTCTTTAGAATATGCTTTTCTGAGAGTGAATCTCTTACTTTTGACATCATTTGCAATCTGGCTAGGCTGAGAAATTCCCAAATTTTTAATATATTTGCTGTGTTTCAATACATTATAATCATTATTTTTTGATGCTCAATTTCTCCAGTCATAAGTCAATGGCAGTCCTCTTCCTCAAGGTTTACTACTCAAGGTTTACTACTGTGTTCTTTTGGTACAGTCTTTGATGACTCCCTTAACCATAAAATGTCCCAGGCTCAACTTGGATGTGTATTGCCTTAGATCTTGAAATGGCCATTTCTGAAAGATGTCCTGGTTCCATTTAGGGAGAAATGTTTTTAAAGGTACAGTTTGGGGGCGCCTAGGTAGCTCACTCCAGTTAAGTCTCTGACTTCGGCTCAGGTCATGGTCTCAGGGTCCTGGGATGGAGCCCCGCATCTTGCTCGGAGCTCAACAGAGAGTCTGCTTCTCCCTCTCCCTCTTCCTCTACCCCCCATACCCCCACTTGTGCTCTCTCTGTCTTCCTGTCTCTCTCTCAAGTAAAAACAAAAAACCCCCAAAACTACACTTTGGGCTCCAAGATGCTCATTGATACTGGGTTGTCATTTATTGCTTCTGTGCCTTTTCAGGGCTGAGAAATATGTAATTTTAAAAATGAAAAAAGTAGGGGTGCCTCGCTGGCTCAGTCAGTAGAGCATGTGACTCTTGATCTCAAGGTTGTGCGTTCAAACCCCACACTGGGTGTGGAGCTTGCTTAAAAATAAAGCCTTTAAAAAAATAACTAAAAATGAAAGAAGTAACAAATTCATACCAATATTTAAAATTTTTTACTTGTATCTCTTCCACAATGAAAACTGTAGTTCCTAACCACATGAACATATTAATTTGCTTTATCTTATGATCTCTATACATTTTAATTTCACCACTTCTTTTATTTTAGCTTTCACGTCCTTAAAGATGAGATGTTTACTAGGTACACATTGTTTCGTCAGTTTGCCGTGCTTGCTGATACGTCCTTCAATTATATTGTAAGTACATGTGATATATCGATACTGTTCATCTCTTTGAAGGTATTCGTACATGCCTTTCTTTTCTTATTTAACATTTATTGATCCCCGTCTGGAGGTAGTATGGGACAGTCATCCTGCTAGATACTAAAGACGTGGGCCTGAGCCCAAAGAGCTCAGTCTGGTACAAGATAGAAATGTGTAAACAAATCCTTTTAGTGCAATGTGGTTGGGCTCTAATGGAGGGAAGCAAAAATTTCAGAGGAGGGGTGAGGCTAGCTGGGAAGTTTTTGTCAGTCTGACCACGTGTGGGCATGGATGGAATGTAAGGAAATATCAAAGCTCGAGATCCAAGGATCCAGTCACTTCTGAAGGGGAAAAAGGAGGCAAAAAGCATCTTTTCCTCGTACCAAGCCATTCATTTTCATTCAGAAGTCATTCAGAAGTCACTTGTAAAGAAAGCCCAATTTTAAAATAGACTATTTTTTTAACCTGTTTACTTAATGTTTTTATTTGGGAGCTGTGATTATAAAGGTAAATGAGGTCCAGTGTAGAAATATATCCAAGAAATTTCAAATAGTAAGAAAATTCATGTGCTATACAGGCTATTGAGCTCCTATCATGATGCTAAGTATTCTGGGACAAGATTTGTGGGAAAGAGCACAAAAAATATGAAATACAGGTTCTTGCTTTAGGAAGCTTCCAATCTAAAGTTACTCTTAAAATTTTTTCAACATTTTTTACTTTGATTTTATTTTCTAAATTTTAAGTTGCTGCAGAAGATGAAAGAACCTAAGAATGTTAGCATGGTAACATTAAATTATTTCTTTTTTTCTTTTTTTTTAATTATTTCTAATTTTTAACTAAATTACCTGGTAATCTGAACCTTGCTGAGCTTTTAATAATTGACTTCCCTGAAATATCGCTAGACTGGTTTACACAGATAAGACTATCTAGTGTCTTTTTTCTCCTTTTGGTTTTTCCTCTTTCGACTGAAGGTTAGAGTTTCAATTGGAGTAATCCTCATTTCAGATATTTAATCAGCTGGACAAATAAAATATTGTTGGACCCATGAGAATGTTGTGCTAACTCAAAAATCAGGCTTTTTTTTATGGTTACCTGGTAAAACTGTCTGGTCCAAAGGTGAATTGGCCAGGTTTAATGAAACAGAATTCTAAAATCTCAAAATTTACCCTGGTGCAGGTACATTAATAGATCCAGTCCTTGTCTTGAGAAAAAAGTCTGCCTGTGGAGGAGGGCTAGAGCTCCATCCAGCCTGGAGTCTGTCCATATGCCACTACCTCTCTGGGATTCCAGGCTCATGACCCTTATCTCTACGTCCACAAGTATATAGGCACTCAAGACCCTCGTCAGAATGGATAGCAAATATTGAAGAAAAATAGATGGGGGTGGGGGGTGGGGAGGAGGGAAAGGGAGAGTGATGAGTGAGTGAGTTTTGGGTAACTAATTTTTCCTTGGCTCCCTACACCACTCCACAAATATTTACTGAGTGTAAACATACACCGAGCACCATGCTCCATGTTGGGAATAAGATAGTGCCTGTGACAAATAGGGCTCTTTCCTTTACAGACTATAAATTTCATGAGGGCACGGACTGGTCTGTCTTGTCAACTGTTTTACTCGCGGAGATTAGAATAGTGCCTGACTTACAGAGGAGAAAACATAGATATTAATAAGGGAATATCACAAACTTTAAATGCCACATTTGAATAAATGCTATGAAAGAAAAGGGTTAATATTTTCTTACTCTTGAGTAAGAACATTCCTATGGGAATGTTCACAAATAATTAAGTGTATCATTTGAAGTGTTTTGCCCTGTGTAGCCATCACCTAAATGAAAGGGTAGAACATTTCCATCCTTCCTGAAAATTCCCTGGTGTCCCCTTCCAGACAATACTGTAGTCACATACCCACACCAGACAAATATTCCTCTGATTTCTATCACTGCAGATTAGTTTTTCCTCTTCTTAAAACTTACGTAGATGGAATCATACAGTATGTATTCTTTTATGTCTGGCTTATTTTAACTCAATATAGTGCTTTTAAGATTGATCCCTGTTATTGTACGCATCCCTAGCAATTGTTTCTCTGTATTGCTGAATAACATTCTACTGTATGAATAAACAATAATTAGTTTATCCATTCTCCTCTTAATGGCCTCCTGGGCTGTTTCCAGTTAGGAGCTGTTTTGGAGGGAAAAAATGTGCTCCAAACATTCTTATACTAGTTATTTCCAGAAATATGTTTTTGTAACTCTCAGGTAGGACTGGAATAGCTGGGACATAGGAATATCTATTTTCAAGTTTATATTCCAGAGTAATTGTATCCTATTACTCTTCCCCCAGCAATGCTGGAGAATTCCTGTGTTCCACATCTTCACCAACTTGATCTCGTCAGTTTTTAAAGTTGGGCCATCCTCAAATAATGCCTCACTGAAGTTTGGGAACTTGCATTCCCTAGTAATGAATGATGTTAATATCTTTCGGTGTGCTTATTGGCTAATTTTAGATCTTCTTTCCGAAAGGGATTATTCAAGTCTTTTTAAAGAATTTGGCACAATACATATAACTTAAAATTTACCACCTGAACCATTTTTAATTGTGCAGTTTAATAATGTTAAGTACATTCACATCGTTGTGAAACCAATCTCCAGAACTCATTTCATCTTACAAAAAGGAAACCTTGGGGCCCCTTGTGTGGCTCAGTCGATCAAACATCCAACTCTTGATTTCAGCTCAGATCATGATCTCAGGGTTGTGAGATGGAGCCCCACGTTGGTCTCTGTGTCAGTGGCGAGTCTGCTTGAGACTCTCTCTCTCTCCCTCTCCCTCTGCCTCTCACCCCACTAAAATAAATAATCTTTTAAAATAAATAAATAAAATGGAACTGCATATCCATTAAATAATTACTCCCCATTCTTTCCATTTCTGTTTTTAACTATTATTGAGTTATTGCATTTTGTTATATATTCTGGATATAAGTCTTTTGTCATGTATGCATTGTAAATATTTATTCCTACGCTGTAGTTTTTCCTTCCATTTTCAGAACAGTGTCTTTTGAAGGTCAGAAATTAAAATTTTTTTTAGAAATTTTTAATTTTAATGAAGATCAACTTAGCTCTTTTTTTCTATGGCAAATTGTGTTTTCTGTGGTCTTGACTGTATCTCACAATCCTCATATACTTTTGATGTGCTTTTGATCTTTCTTTTCCCATTGAATTCCACATTTCACTGGTTCCTTTGTTCTAATTCAATTGACAGTGTATATATAGGTCTGTTTTTAAACCCTCTATTTTATCCCATTGGTCTATTTGTCCTCTACCCAATACTATATTATCTTAATTAATGTAGCTTTATAATAAGTCTTGAAATCAGGTGGTGTAAGTTCTGCCATTTTATTCTTCTTCTCCAAGCTCGTCTTGGCAATTCTATTGTTTTTTTTTTTTAAGATTTTATATATTTACTTAGAGAGAGAGAGAGCATAAGCAGAGTAAGGGGCAGAGGGAGAAGCAAACCCCCACTGAGCAGGGAGCCCAATGTGGGCCTCAGTCTCACCTGGAATCATGACCTGATCCAAAGGCAGACCCTTAAACAAATGAGCCACCCAGGTGCCCTGTCTTGGCAATTCTATATCCTTACTACTTCCATATCTGTTTTAGAATCAGCAAATCAATTTCTTTCTTCCTTCCTATCCTTTTTTTTTTTTTTTTTTACTATTCTGACAGGTGTGAGGTGGTATCCCATTATAGTTTTGATTTGTATTTCCCTGATGATGTGTGATGTTGACCATCTTTTCAGGTATCTGTTAGCTATTTATATGTCTTCTTTGGAAAAATGTCTATTTGTGTCTTCTGCCCACTTTTTAATGGGATTATTTGTTTTTTTCAGTGTTCAGTAACATCAGCAAATCAATATCTTTCCAAAAATATCCATGAAGATTTTGATTGAGTCTCTTTAGCCAGTGGTTTATTTCAGAACACAAAGACCCAAGTAGCCACCAGATACCTAGTCTAAATAAATAAACGACAAAGTTTTATTTTTAAGTTTTGAGGCTATACCCTATAGCAGGCTAGTAGATATAGTTAGTAGGTAAAAGCACACCACAGTTGTAGCTTTTTCTTTATATTATGTATTTTTATGTTTTCTCACTCAGCTCAGGGAGACTCTTCACTGTCATGTCTTTGCTGTGGATTACACCTTTCATCATTCATGGCCTGTGAGGTTCTTGCTAGCCTTGAATTCTAACTTGTCTATTATTACTTCTGTTACCCATACTGTCTTCTCTGTATTTTGCTGCTAGCTTTGCTCAAACTTTGTATTGCTATGTCACTTTCCTTCAGTTGCAAACTTATAAATAACAAAATAATTGGATGTTAGTTCTTTAAATCTAACCTGACACTCATTTACATTCAATATGAAAACTGAAACTACATGCATTTATCAGCATAAATGATATATTTGGGATCTTTGTCACCTTATTTTATGACTGCTTGTTCTTTTCTTTGTTTCCTAGCTTATGTATTATGTACCACATTTTACTTGCTTTTATTATCTGTATTGTAATGGTAAACTTTAATGTAAAATCAAATTACATTTCTGCAGTTACAACAAGAAGAACCAAACAAGTCTGAGTCTTCACCCACTCTGGGTAAAAGAAGTGGTTATGAATGATTTTGTTCCTCCAAGTTTCATTTCAGCCTTAACTGCATCAGTTAAGCCCAGGCCTTGGGCTCTCTCTTTTTCTATAATAAATGAATAAAATCTTCTTTAAAAATCATGACTTCTACAATTCCTTAGTTCCTAATTTTGATTTATTTCTTATAAACTGGATCATGTCTTTGAGTATCTTTCTTTTTTTTAAGTGAAAGGAACATTATCTTCACTTTGCTATGCCTTACTCTGACCGAAGCCAGTTTAGTATTTGTTTTTTGCTAATTAACCTGGCTTATTTTTCCCCAATGGATATTTATAAGCTATTTTCTTGAAACTTGAAATTTAAACATGTCACCAGGAAATTAGTTAACACATGTTATTTTATTAATTTCCCTTGAATAAAATAAGCCTCTCTCATGTATAACTCTAAATCTTTTTTTTTCAACTCAGACAGGTTACTTATGTATACTTCTAATGATTGCAGGATTTGTTTTTGTTTCTTTTTCAGAAACACTATTATAGGTTGAAAATCTATTTTCTGTCCTCCATAGTTGACGCATTCTTTTTAATATAATGTTACTTGCTTTGTTCTTTTCCTTGGCATTTTTAGGAAACCCTTCCAGTTTGTACCTCTCATCAGAATTTCCCAAACTTATTTTAAGACTGTTGAGATAGTGATTTTCCTTGGCCCTCCAGGGGGAAGGGATGGGGCCATGACTGCGGTAGCCTGAAACTCCCATTCCACCGTCTAAGTCCATGAGCAACCTTGTCCATTTCCCCCAGTGCTCCCTGCAAGTAATAGCATTTTTATGTGTCCTACAACAGCCTGAAGGCTAGGAACCATTACTTTACATAAGTATTCTATTGTGTACCATGTTAGGTCTAATCATTACTATCTCAAAAGCTGATTTTAATTCTGTTATTATGTAGTTAGCAACCTATTCATATTATATGAAAATCTGTTTATATTGGCCTGTTTATCCCCCGTGTAAGTTTCCATACTCTTACACTCTTAATTTGGTATCAAGGCTCAGTATGAAAGAATCCATTTTGTCTCTACTCTGAATTTTTTGGTTTTTCTTTTCTTTTCTTTTCTTTTCTTTTCTTTTTCTGCTTCTTCTTCTTCTTCTTCTTCTTCTTCTCTTCCTCCTCCTTTTTTTTTTGTCGTGAAATAACCATGTGCACAAAAAAGATGAGGGAAAATACATATCTGCAACTTAAAGAATGATGATCGTACAAATACCTGTGTTCCCAGGACCCAAGCCTTAAATAGAATAAAACTGTAAAAGCCTACCCATTGCATTTGTCTCCAATCCCTCCCAGAGACCACTGTCCTGATGTTCTTCTTGATAGTTTTGTCACTTGTGCCTGTCTGCCTAAGCAGCATATTGTTGACTTTTGTCTGTCTTTCGACTTTCTATAAATGAAAGAATATAATTGAAAAAAAAAAGTAAATATTCTTCAGGATTTGCTCCATTGTTTCAACATTATGCTTTTAAGACTCATCCATGTTGATGCTTGTCGTTGCAATTCACCCACTGAGAGTATACTAATGCTTGACTCTACCACAACTTATTTATCCACTCTGCTGCTGATCAACCTTGGGGTTAGATCTCACTTTTTTTGCTATTATGAACATCATTGCCCCAAACATTCTTTCCGTTTCACCTGATAAACATGTAGTAGTTTTTTCCAGGGTTTTTGTTTTGTTTTGCTTTGTTTGTTTATTTTTAGAGAGTGAGAAAGAGAGTGTGAGCAGGTAGGGAGGGGCAGAAGGGGAGAGAGAATCTTAAGCAGGCTCCATGCTCAGTGTGGATGCAGGGCTCGATCTCACGACACTGAGACAATGACTTGAGCTGAAATCACGAGTGAGATGCTTAACCAAATGAGCAACCCAGGCACCCCAGTTTTTCCAGGTTTTATAGTAATAACAGAATTGCAGGTCCTAAAGTATTGGTATGTTCAAGTCTATGGAAGAGCTAATATGATTGCTATGACAAAAATATGCTCCCTTAAATAAGATTGAAGATTACTTCTCTCTCAGGTCAGTGATGAAAAAAGCAGCTCCAGGCAGCAAAGTGAGAAGTACTCCACAGTCATGACAATAACAGGTTTCTTCAGTCATGCTCTGCCATTTCCTAGGATGTTTCCCTCATCCACACCAAGAGAGCTGGGTAACTCTGTGTCTGTAGATACACACTGCAGAAGGAGGAAGTCCAGGGCAAGCATGTCAGTGCTTAAGTATATGAACCCAAAGTGGCAGACATCACTTCCACTCATGTTCCACTGGGCTGCTCAGACTACAAAAGACTGAGAAATCTGGGTGGCCAAATACCCAATGAAAATATTACCAAAAGAAAAAATGAGAATAGATATTGAGGGATAATGAACGGTCTCTGCCATATAAGGTTAAAGTCAGATCATTTTCTAAATTATTATTGCCAATTAACACTCTAACCAGGGATGTATGGAAGTTTCTACTGCTCTTCATTGTCTCTACTACTTATATTGTCAGACTATAATTTTTGTCTGTCTTGTGATTGTGCAATGGTTTCTTCTTGTGGTTTTGTGGGATGTGTGTATATGTTTGTAACTTTTTTACCCATTTATCTGACTACTAATAAATGTGATCATCTTTTCATATGTTTATTGGCCATTCAGTTTTTCTCTTTGAATTTGTGCTTCAAGTTTAAGCCTTTTGTGTCTACTGACTTGTCTTTTACTTATTTATTCATAGAAATCCTATAAGAATTAGATAAATTTCTAAAAATATGTAACCTATCAAGACTGAATCATAATGAAATAGAAAATCTGAAGAGAATGATTACTAGCAAGGATATTGAATCTGTAACCAAAAGCCTCCCAGCAACAACAAAAAAAACAGGACCGGATGGCTTCATTGGTAAATTCTACCAAATATTCCAAGAAGAATCAATACTAATTCTTCCCAAACTCTTCCAAAAAATAGAAGAGGAACTCTTCCAAAAAATAGAAGAGGAACTCTTCCAAACACATTTTATGAGGCCAGCATTACCCTTATACCAAATCAGACAAAGATAATACACACACACAAAATAATTATAAGCCAAATATCCCTAATGAACATAGATGCAAAAATTCCCAGCAAAATATTAACAAACCAAATTCAGTAATTAAAAGGATCATTTGCCATGATCTATGGGATTTATGTCAGGGATGCAAGGATGGTTTGACATCTTCAAATCAATCAGTTTGATACATCACAAGGATAAAATTCATATGATCACCTCAGTAGGTGCAGAAAAAGCATTCCTTTTTCTGAAGAAAATCAACAATCATTTTTGATAAAAACGGTCAGTAAAGCAGGTATAGAGGGAATGTACCTTACCATAATAAAAAGCATATATGACAAGCCCACAGCTAATATACTCAATGGTGAAAAGCTGAAAGCTTTTTCTCTAAGACCAGGAACAAGACAAGGAAGTCCACTCCTATCATTTTATTCAACACAGTATTGGAAGTCCTGGCCAAAGCAGTAGGCAAGAAAAAGAAATAAAAGGCAAACAAATTGGAAAGGAAGGAAAAAAACTCTCACTATTTGCAGATGGCATGATGATATATTTGTAAGACTCTAAAAACTCTATTTAAAAAGCTGCAAGAACTTCTCTCGCATTGCTTTACACTAATAATAAAATATCAGAAAGAGAAATTAACAAAACAATCCTATTTATGATGCATCAAAAAGAATAAAATACTTAGGAATAAATTTGACCAAGGATGTGGAAGACCTGCATATGGCAAACTACAAGATATCAGTGACAGGCTACATGCTCAGCAGGGAGTCTGCTTGAGGTTCTCTCCCTCTCCGTCTGCACCTCCCCCTGCTCATACGCACTCTCTCTCTGAAATAATCTTTGAAAAGACTTTATTTACTTATTTTTCAGAGAGAGAGAGAGAGAGAGAGCACAAGCAGGCAGACAGAGGGAGAAGCAGACTCCCTGCTGAGCAAGGACTCCATCCCAGGACCCTAAGATCATGGCCTGAGCTGAAGGCAGATGCTTAACAGACTGAGTAGCCCAGGCATGTCCCTAAAATAAATAAATCTTTTTAAAAAATGCTCAACATCATTAATTATCAGGGAAATGCAAATCAAAACCACAATGAGATATCAACTCACACCTGTTAGAATGACTGTTACCAAAAAGTCAAGCAATATCAAATATCAAATGTTGGTGAGGATGTGGAGAAAAGGGAACCCTTGTGCACTACTGCTGGGAAGGTAAATTGGTGCATCCACTATGGAAAACAGTATTATGTTCCTTAAGAAATTAAAAATAGAACTACCATATGGTCCAACAATTCCACTTCTGGGTATTTGTCTGAAGATAACAAAAACGCTAATCCGAAAATTTTCATACACCATGTTCACTGTAGTATTATTATAATAGCCACGATGTAGAAACAACCTAAGTTCCCATCAGTAGATGAATCAGTAAAGAAAATTTAGTCTACATATACAAAGGAATATTTTTTAGCCATAAAAGAGAATGAAAATTGCCATTTCCATCAACATGGATGGACCCTGATGGCATTATGCTAAGTGAAGTAAGTCAGATAGAGGAAGACAAATACCATATGATCTCTCTTATATGTAGAATCTAAACAAACAAGCAAAGACCAAGCTTCCAGATGCAGAGAGCAGACTGGTGGTTCCAAGAGCCAGGGGGTGAAGGGTGGGAGAAATAAGTGAACTGTTTTAGGGTTTTTTTAAGTTTAAATAAATTGAATTTAAAATTTTTTATGTCACACTCTCTGTTAACTAACCGAAATTTAAATTAGAAACTTTAAGGAAGAGTTTATTAGGGGAAGGGAAGGAAAACTGAAGGGGAAGAAATCAGTGAGGGAAAAAAACCATGAGAGACTCTGGACTCCTGGAAACAATCTAAGGGTTACAGAAGGGAGGAGGGTGGGGGGAGGGGGGTAACTGGGTGCTGGGTATTAAAGGGCATGTGTTGTGATGAGCCCTGGGTGTTACATGCAACTAATGAATCGTTGAACACCACCAACAAAAACTAATGATGTACTGTATGTGGGCTAACTGAACATAATAAGTAAGTAAATAAACAAATCTTAAAAAAGAGTTTATTATGAATAAAAATTTTTAAAGGAATTCTTTATATAATTTGGAAACTAATCCTTTGTCAGACAAATGTCTTCTCCCAGTTTTGAATGGTATTTGGTATCATTTCATAAATAAAGGTTCTTAATCCTGATGTTAATTTAATTAATTATATTGTCCTTTTTACCTTCACATTTTCCTGCCTTAAAACCATACCTAACCTTTAGTCACAAATATATTCTTTATGATCTTTAAGTTTTTCCTTTTCTCCCTTTCATATTTAGAACCTTAATCCACCTAGAACTGATAGTGTATAAAAAGGCAGATGTCTGATTTCATTTTCTTTTAATACAGAAAAACAACTGATACCATTTATTAAAAAGTCCATCTTCTCCCTGGGTACCTAATTCCACTGGTTATATATATTATATTAAGGATTCATATATGTAAGAGTCTGTTTCTGTCTCTCTATTCTGTTCTACTGTTCCATTTTTCTATTCTTGTACTAATATGACACAATTTAATATCTCTAAGCCTTTTTCTGATAAGGCAAATACCCCTACCCTGGTGTTGTCCTCTGCATTTCCATATAAATTTAGAATTGGATTGTTAATATTCACAGAAAGAAGCCCCAAAAACGTAAGAAACAAAACAAAAATTCAATTGGGATTTTAATTAGAAGAGCATTAAATCTAGCTCAATTTGGGTACAATTGACAATTTCATGGTACTCAGTGTTCTAATCCATAAACATGCTATTTCTTTTGTCTACGTTTGATTTCAGTAGAGTGTTATAATTTTCACCACAGAAGTTTTACAAAATTGTGTTTTAATTTAATGAGCAGAGGCATAAGAGGATCTCACTTAACATTTTAAAGGGATGACTGGCAGCTTTGGAGGGCTTGGGGGGAGGGGGAAGAAGCAGGTTCGGAAGCTGTGAAGTGAAGCTGGTGACAGAGGGTGACATGGCTTGGACTGCCTTAGGAGAGGAGAGGGGCAAACTGAGGCAGATACATGGCTACAGTGCCAGGTAGAACTGTGTACTGAGCACTACTAGATTTTAGGCATACAGAGCAGAATGGATGGATCTTAAAAACACAGTACTTAGTACTTAGCCAGAGAAGCGGGAACACATAAGGCATACTGTGTTTCACTTTGAACCTAAAATGTGCTTAACATTGGTTCAAGGTTTTCTAAGTCTCTAAAAGAGGAAAGTGCTGCCAGTTACACTGTGACACTCAATCTATTGCAAGGTGCAGCCCAATTTGGGGGATGTTAAAATACCAGAAGACTATGCTTTAGAGAATCAACAAAATGGGATAGCACATAACACCACTAGGGTAAATTAAAAGGCCTGTACAAAAGTACGTATTTTTGCAAGAACATATCCAAATTAAAGATACACGTAAAATATTTAAATCATTTTCTTGGGGTGGCAAAAAAGAGAATAGAAAAATACATGCAAACAGCCCCGTGTGCACGCGTGTATGCACACACACAAACTGACAAGAGAGAAGCCTTGCAGAGGGAAAACTTCACCTAAATCGCCAGTGCACATCCATGGGCCTCAGGACTCTTTCTGATAAACACGCTTAGTGTACTTGTCGTCCCTTCCACCTGCACATGTTTATTGCTGTCATTTACTTTGCAATAAATGACGCTGGGGACAATCTGCTTGCATGCGGGGGCTCCAGGAAGAGATGGTCCTGGGCTTTCACCATTCAGTTCCTGGGAATTGGGGCCACTACTGCCGTAGCCTCCCAGAGCAAGGAAATGCTGGGGACAACCCTGTGATACCTGGCCAGTGACAGGTTGTAAATCCCAAACGGGGTGGAGACTATTAAAAGGAAGTAGAGTCGGGAAAGAGGGTAGCTATACTTGGTGTTAGCATAGCAAAATGTGCAAACTGGTGAGATTACTAAATTATATACATGATACTAATGTAACACTGTGTGTCAACTGTACTCAAATAAAAAAAAAGAAAAAGAGAAGAAAAGAAAAAGGTAGAGTCATAACAGCCGTTGAAGAAAACATTTTTCTTGAATTTTCTCTCAGAGTAGCCCAAATAACTAAGGGGTCTGTCTATTCCAAGGGTTTCAAGGAAAGGATTTCCCCAGCCATATCTAAACAAATAAATCAAGAGTTTAGTTTTCACATCTTGGTTAATTAAGGGCCAAAGACCCTCCTACATCCTTTTGATTTGATAATCACCTCCCCTTGATAACACAGTGCACACATTTTCTGTCTTTCAGAAATTAAAACCTTTATTTGTGCAGTCTAAAATGAATTTGATAACAGGTTCTGCATCTTCTGGAAGTGATCATACACCTTTGGTAGGTAGATTATTTTTCACTATTGAACATTGAATTGGTTGCTATTCTTCAACCTCAGTAATGAAACGTCTTACTTTACCTGCAGATGGACAAAGACATGGATGTAGTCAGTGACCAGATATTTTTTCCCCCTTTATCAAAAGGTAAGAATCTTTATTGTTGGAAAAAATGGTTCACACACAGAACGGGTACTTGGTCAAGCTTGACATCTCCTTCTTTTTGTTATCCTGAGGCATTTGGAATTCTGGTTCAATGCATGGCTTTTTTTTTTCCCAGCCACTTTATAAAACTAATACATAGATATGCTGAATCCAAGACTGCTAATATGCATTTCTGAATATTGGCCACTGCTAATTGAAGACTAGACTACTTCAGCAGAGAGAAACCTTTCTTCTGGGTTTCCATGCAACAAAGAAGCTTTTTCTGTACTGTTTACATTATAGGTAGTGTTTTTCTGGAACCTTTTAAAGGTATCAACAGTTAAATAAGTGTAGAGAAATAAGATTAGATCTGTTCATCATCTCAAGTCCCTCTGCTGTGGAAAATGGGGATGGTGACCCCACCTCGTAGTTTTGTGATGACTATGTAAGATATATGTTATGTGCCTAGTTAAGCCCTATTTCCTCTGAGCTGTTGATCATATTATCCCCAAGTCCCCCCCAGTAAAGCCTGCAAACCTGCCTTTTAGCCCACCGCACAAGGGCCATAATGTCCTCAGCACTAGGCTGGTCTAGTGATTTAAAAGAACCAGTCTCTCCTCTGGTTCTTCAGTAATTATTTTTCTACCAACATAAGTAGAAGAACAAAACTAATCAGTATCAAAATATGCAATAGGTATCTTGAAAACAGTGAAATAAAACATAAAATATAGTCTTAAAACAATGTTCTATCAGGTGATACATCTTTTCTAAGTGGATTGAAAATGACTTTTTGTTATGTTGCAAGTTTTAATCCAAAAATGTCTAAAGAGAACAACAGGGAGTCACTCATGCAGTGTAGAAAAAGAGACAAATAACTAAAAAAAAAAGAAAGAAAGAAAGAGAACGAGATAAATGTATCCTTGTTAATATAAGGGAGTAAAAAATGAGGTATGATACTATCCGCAAAATTTCAAAGCAGATTTTACGCAGTAGTAACGATCCCAAGAGAACCCAGGGAACATTATTAATTTGTTTGCTACTTAACTGTGATAAAATTTGGGATCTGAGCTGCCCATTGTCTGCTGTGCACTGACATGGATTTTATGTACTCAAGAAGACCTTTCTCACAGTCCAGTAATTAGGTGCTATTGACATTGTAATCTTTGGAAATGTTCTTAATGAGCCACAAAGACACGAATCTCATAGATAAAACCTCAAAGTAACACTGACCCTTTAAGTAGCTTGTCAGTAAGAGAAAGCTCAAACATAAATATCTGAAGCACAGGAGAAACCCAAATTTAAACCTAGATTACATTGTTTTGTTCATTCTCTGAGCTGTTGGGGGGAAGAAACATCGAACAGGTGATTTTTAAAGGCTTTTAAAAATAGTGGAACAATCGTAACATATTTGAAATAAGTCAAAAACCTTTCTATACACCCTTTGAAGCTCTGGACTTGAAAAGTAATTTTTTTCTAAATGTGTTTTCCACCAACTTGTAAAAATAAGTATTGAGAGTGGAGTTCAGTGGCCCTTGTTCCTAATACAAAAATAATTTTAAAAATCACGTAAGAAATTGGAACTTAAATAAAAGATAAAAAGCAAAAGAAATCTCAGGCATAGTGTTAGCATCATTTTACATATCATTTCTAGATTTAACTATAATTTATATAATTTGGTAAGGTTTTTAAATTCATGTTCAAGTGCATATTTCATAATATTACTACATATACCACATATATGCATAACGATAATATCATTTAGCATGTAATTGATGGCTATTAAAAATGTTAGAAGAAAGAATTAATCCATAAATATGAGTTAAGTACCAGGACTAAGCTGATTTACTAAACATAATACATTAAGGAGTCTGTAAATGTTAATGATATCATTGCCCCCAACTTCTCTACTATTTCTCTGTTGTCACCAATTACCTATTATTCAAATGGTATATCTCTAAGTTATTATATGTCACCCTCGTCTTTGAGATTTGGGCTGATTCTCAACTACCTATCCTTGGAAATTTTCCTTGCTCTTCATACCTATATTCTAGAGATATTTTCTCCTCAAGCCATGAGATATAGGATATTAGATGGTAATGAAAGCCTGCAAGATCAGCAGTGCATCCCCTAAAACACCTTTCCAAATACCATGAATTCTCAGTGACATAGAAAAGAGTCAAGATGACCAGTTGGGTTAGAGAATTAATCACAAAAATCAGAGGTTCTCTATCTTACTGAGGCTCTGTCCGTCAGTCAAAGAGGAGATTGAAAAATGTGAAAAAGGAAAATGAAAAGTAATCTATCCTTTGAACACACAGTATTAGTCTCTGAAATAAGTAAGCAGGCAAATTATTTTGAATTTGTAAGATCATAAAAATTGAGCAGAAAAAAGGGTAAAGACATATACATATTTTAAAAAGTACTTTCTTAATTTGATATCAGGACTGTTTTGTATTAATTTGGTCTAGTGATACTTTTAAGTATTTGTGGGCAATGTTTCATTTAATAAATGCCACTAAACACATTCCTAATTGTGCCGCAAACTGGTACCAAGAGCTCTTCAAAGAATAAAGCATGAGACAAGAATGCTTTCTGGTGCCCATTTTTTGTTTGTTTTTTCTAAAGATTTTATTTATTTATTTGACAGAGAGAGAGAGAGATCACAAGTAGGCAGAGAGGCAGGCAGAGAGAGAGGAGGAAGCAGGCTCTCTGCTAAGCAGAGAGCCCGACGTGGGCCTCGATCCCAGGACCCTGAGATCATGACCTGAGCCGAAGCCAGAGGCTTTAACCCACTGAGCCACCCAGGCGCCCATCTGGGGCCCATTGTTATTCACGTGTTGGACCACGGGAGGAGGCCAGCAGCCTCTCGGGATCCCCTGACCACTAATTCCGACCCATACCTTAGCTGCCCGGTTGTTGCCCTGTTAGTTAAGAGGTCTGATAAGCCATATAAGCCGTCATGGTGGTAATAAAATATTGAGAGAGGGTTTAATTAGGACAGAGATGGTGGGTATTAATTTTTAAATTTAGGGATGGTTCTGTTACAGAACTCATGAAATGTTACAACATACTGTGTATAGATGCATGCAAATTTGTGGGCATATCATGTGCACCCCTACTGAGCTAGAAATGACATCTTTGAATGAGAAAGTTACCATATGAATATTACCTTCAACTGGAGGAACCCCAAGTTTGGAAACCAAGGGAGTAAATAAGATTAGAAAGGCGGGTATTTGCATCAACGTATAGAAATACCAGTGGAGGGGCGCTGTTGGTTGAGCATCTGCCTTCCGAGAGGGGAGTTTGATCCCAGGACCCTGGGATCAAACCCCATATAGGGCTCCCTGCTCAGCAGGGAGTCTGCTTCTCCCTCTCCCGCAGCCACTCCCCCTGGCTCGTGGTCTCTCAGTGCTGGCTCTCTCTCTCTCTCAAATGAATAGATAAAATCTTTAAAAAAGTGGGGGGGGGGCACCTGGGTGGCTCAGTGGGTTAAAGCCTCTGCCTTCTGCTCGGGTCATGATCTCAGGGTCCTGGGATTGAGACCCACATCGGGCTCTCTGCTCAGTGGGGAGCCTGCTTCCCCCTCTCTCTCTGCCTGACTACTTGTGATCTCTCTCTCTCTCTCTCTGTCAAATAAATAAATAAAATCTTTTTTAAAAATCTTAAAAAAAAAAAAAGAAAAAGAAAAAAGAAATAGCAGTGGACTCCGGTCCTCAGCTAATTATGTTCCTGGCTAGGACAACTTCTTTCATGTAGGTTTCTCGTCTTAAAAGAAACAAGCACATAGAAAAAAAGTAGGTCATAGGGAGAAGTGTGTTGTCTGCTATTAATTTCCACATAACGTAGCGAGAGCTGACAAAAAAATGATAAAATAAATTTATTATTTGTGTTTTCCTATCAGTAGGAACGAATTGAGGAAAGCCTTAATTTCTTCATAGACAAATTTAATGTAGAAACTATTTTAGGATTTACTGCATAATATTTCAAATATTAGAGATATAGAAAACATAAGATTACATTACACCTGGCTGTTAGATTTTGCCATGCTTGATTCATAAATAAAACAGTTAAGATCGAGTTGAAGCTCCCTGGTAACTCTTTCCCTCCTACCCCTCCTCCCCAGATGTAACCACTGCCCTGACTTTGTATATTTTATATTTCTGCATACACAGACACACACAGACACACACATGCACTGTCATTTGGCATGTTTTCAAGGACTGCATAAATGATAGTGGAAGGTATAGATTCTTTCTCCCTCATGTATGCTATGTTTTTAAAATCTAATTACAGTACTTTGCTGTATCTTGGGTTCATTTATTTCACCTGTTGTATAATATATTCCATTGTATGCTATCCTACAATATATTCATTCTCCTACTGGTGGGAATTTAGAAGATTTTCAGTTTGTTGCCATTGCAAACACCATGCTATAAACATCTCCTGTACACTTTTATAGTCATAAGGGGAAGAGTTTCGCTGTAGTAAATTCCTAGAGATGGAATTGCTGAATTGAAGAGTATATACTAGATGCTGTCAAATTACTAGATGCTGTCAAACTGTGCTACTAAGTGGTTATCCTAATTTAGAGTCCTACAAGTAGTTTGTGGGTTTGCATTGTTTCGTATTCTTACTAACACTTGAGGTTCCCGTACTTTTTAATTTTTGCTGATCTAATGGGTGTGAAATTATCTCCCACTTTTTAATTTGAAATTCCCTGATAACCAATGAGAATAATTTTTTTGTGTATTGACCATCTGGCTTCCTCTTCTGTGAATTGATTGTTTTTAGTGGTTGACCGTTTTTATATTATTTGGGGGTTTTTCCTTTTTTTAGTGATTAGGAGTCTTTATAAAATCAGAATATTAGCCCTTTGTCAGTTACATGCTTCACAAATATCTTGTCACTGTCTGTAGCATGTCTTTCAACTTTGCTTTTGATGTCTGTTGTCGAACCAAAGTTTTTTTAGTTTAACTTAATTTTATTTTTCAATCTTTTAATTTATGAGTTGTTCTTTATTATCTATTTTAGAAAATTTTTCTTACTCTAAATTTATAAAACTAACCCTACATTGTCTTTTAAAAATATTACCAATTTTTTCATGTGTCTGTTGGCCACTTGTATGTCTTCTTTGGAGAAGTGTCTGTTCATGCCTTCCACCCATTTTTTGACTTGATTATTTGTTTTCTGTGGGGGTATTTACCCCAAAGATACAGATGTAGTGAAAAGAAGGGCCATATGCACCCCAGTGTTGATAGCAGCAATGTCCATGATGGCCAAACTGTGGAAGGAGCCAAGATGCCCTTTAAGAGACGAATGGATCAAGAAGATGTGGTCCATATATACAATGAAATATTTACTCAGCCATCAGAAAGGATGAGTACCCAATATTTGCATCAGCATGGTTGGAACTGGAGGATATTATGCTAAGTGAAATAAGTCAAACAGAAAAAGATAATTATCATATGGTTTCACTTATTTGTGGAACATAAGGAATAGCATGGAGGACATTAGGAAAAGGAAGGAGAAAATGAAAGGGGAAATCAGAGGAAGAGATGAACCATGAGAGACTATGGACTCCAGGAATCAAACTGAGGGTTTTAGAGGGGAGGGGTGTGGGGATGGTTGAGCCTGGTGATGGGTAGTAAGGAAGGGACGTAGTGCATGGAGCACTGGGTGTTATACACAAACAATGAATCATGAAACACTACTGTTGAGTATTGGATTCTGTATTTTCAACTTGTTTCCAACAAATTTGCTGAACTCTACTGATCCTAATAGCTTGTCTGAAAGTCTCATCACTTAGACAATTACATCATGTATAATTTTTAAAACTTCTGTCTTCCAATCTTTATACCACTTATTTTTTCTTTTCTTATTGCACTGGCTAGGATTGTCACTATGATATTGACAGTCAGTGGTACTCTCCTCTTGTTTCTGTCTTCATAAGACAAATTCTGAAGTGTCACTATTGCGATGCCATTAACTATATTCTCTATGCTGTACTTTCTATCTCTGTGATTTATTCTTTCCATAACTGGAAGCCTGGACCTCCTACTCCCCTTTACTCATTTTGTCCATTTCCCTACCTCCCTACCCTCTGGCAACCATCAGTTTGTTCTCTGTGTTTATAGGTCTGATTCTTCTTTTTGTTTGTTTATTCCTTAATTTGGTTTTCAGATTCCACATGTAAGTGAAATCATATTATTTTTTTAAAGATTATTTATTTATTTATTAGAGAGAGAGATCACAAGTAGGCAGAGAGGCAAGCAGAGGGAGAAGAGGAAGCAGGCTCCCTGTTGAGCAGAGAGCCTGATGCGGGGCTCGATCCCAGGACCCTGAGATCATGACCTGAGCCAAAGGCAGAGGCTGAGCTGACTGAGCCACCCAGGCACCCTGTGAAATCATATTATTTATCTTTCTCTGTCTGCCTTATTTCACTTGGCAAAATGCCTTATAGGTCCATCCATGTTGTCACAAATGGCAAGATCTCATTCTTTTTAATGATTGAGTGATAGTCCATTGTATGTGTGTATATATGTATATATATATGAGTAAATGAGTAAATATATATATATAAATATAAATATAAATATAAATATATATAAATATATAATATATAAATATATAATAAATATATATATATTTACTCATTTTATGTATATATATATACATATACATGTATATATGTAGATATATATCTATATCTACATATATACCACATCTTTTTTTTTTTTAGATTTTATTTATTTATCTGACAGAGAGCAAGACAGCGAGAGAGGGAACACAAGCAGGGGGAGTGGGAGAGGGAGAAACAGGTTTCCCGCTGAACAGGGAGCCCAATGTGGGCTCAATCCCAGGACTCCAAGATCATGACCTGAGCTGAAGACAGACACTAACGACTGAGCCACCCAGGTGCCCCTATATAAACATCTTTATCCATTCACCTATCAATAGACACTAGGGTTGCTTCCATATCTTAGGTATTATAAATGATGCTGCAATAAACAGGGATGCATATCTTTTTGAATTAGTGTTTTCATTTTCTTTAGTAAACACCTGGTAGTGGAATTACTAGATCATATGGTAGTTCTATTTTTAATATTTTGAGGAACTAACAATTTCCACCAACTATGCACAAGGTTTCTTTTTCTACACATCCTCACCAATCTTTGTTATTTCTAGTCATTTTCATTTTAGCCATACTGATATGTGTGAGATGATACCTCATTGCGGTTTTGATTTGCATTTCCCTGAAGATTAGTGATGTTGAATGTATTTTCACGTGTTAGTTGGCCATCTGTCTTCTTTGGAAAAATGTGTATTCAGTTCCTCTGCCTATTTTTAATCAGATTTTTTTTAGTGTTGAATTGTGTAAGTTCTTTATGTATTTTGGATATTAACCCCTAATTGGATATATCATTTGCAAATATCTTCTCCCATTCAGTAGGTTGCCTTTATTGTTGTTGATAGTTTCTCTTGCTGTGCAAAAGATTTTATTTTTGGTGTGGTCCCAATAATTCATTTTTACTCTGGTTTCCCTTGCCTTAGGAAACATATCTAGAAAAATATTTCTGTGGTTGATGCCAAAAAAATTATAAGCTCTATTTCTTTTGTTTTAGTGTATATATTTATGTATATGTGTATATTTTTGTGTATGTATGTTAAAAATTATTATTACTTTAATAATTTCTTTAGTGAAGCCCTATTGATGGTAAATTCTGTTTTCCTAAATTTTCACCTCACTTTTGATGATAGTTGAGTGAGATATGAAATTCTAAATTGACAATTATTTTTTCCTTTACATTTTGTTATTTATACCATTGCCTTTGAGTCTCTACTCAGGGTTATGTGAAGTCTGTTGTCAATTTATCAATCATTTGTGATCATTTTATGTTTTCTTCCTGGTAGCATCTATTTATTTATTTTTAAAGGTTTTATTTATTTATTTGACAGTAAGAGAGAGAGCACAAGCAGGGGGAGTGGCAGTCAGAAGGAGGTGGAGAAGCAGGCTCCCCATGGAGCAGGGAGCCCAACATGGGGTTTGATCCCAGGACCCCGGGATTGTGACCTGAGTTGAAGGCAATCACTTAACCGACTGAGTCACCCAGGCGCCCTTATTTATTTACTTTTAAAGATTTATTTATTTATTTTAAAGAGAGAAAGAGAGAGTTGGGGAGGGGGCAGAGGAGAGGGAGAGAAACCAAAGAAACTCTGTGCTTGCTACAGAGCCTGACATGGGGCTTGATCTTAAAACCCTGAGATCATGACCTGAGCTGAAACCAAGAGTCGGATGCTTAACTGACTGTGCCACCCAGGTGCCCCTCTTTATGGTAGCTTTTAAAATTTAGTCTTTATTCTTGATGGTCTGTCGTTTCACCACAGTATACTCAATGGTGTATGTATTTATTCCCCACCTTTTTTTTAATTAACATATAATATATTATTTATTTCAGGGGTACAGGTCTGTGATTCATCAGAGTCTTATATAATACCCAGTGCTCATCACAGCACCCTCCCCATTATCCTCCCCATCCCATTATCCCCCCACTCCCCCCCAGCAACCCTCAGTTTGTTTCCTATAGTTAAGAGTCTCTTATAGTTTGTCTTCCTCTCTGGTTTCATCTTGTTTCATTTTTTTCCTCTCTTCCTCTATGATCCTCTGCCTTGTTTCTTAAATTCCTCATATCAGTGAGATCATATGATAATTGTCTTTCTCTGATAGACTTATTTCGCTTAGCATAATATGCTCTAGTTCCATCCACATCCGCAAATGGTTTACTGGTATTCAGAGTACAATCTGGATCTGATGGTTTGTATCTTTCTTTACGTCTAGATATTTCTCAGCTACTATCTTTTCAAATATTGTTTATACAAGCTTCTCTACATTATTTTTTTTGAAAGCAACTATCTCTTCTTTATGTATCTAGTCTAAATTTTCTAACTTTTATGTTTATTTCTCTATTGTGTATATGAGTGGATTCTCAATACTGCCTTATAATTTGCTAATTTTCTCTTCAGCTGTGCCCAATTTGTCCCATGTTTTAGTGTCTCATTTTAGTGACTTTTTAAATTGGTTCTTTTTCAGAGCCACTAGTTCTTATTATATACTGGCCTGTTTTGTGTCATAATTTGGTTTTTTTTTGTGGATACTATTAATTATTTCTTTGGTACACACATATATTTCAAAGTTTTTATCAGACTGTTTATCAACTAAAATTTACCTGGAGTGAATTCATGTTCTCATAGCTTATCTTACTGTTGTCTTTACAAGCACTCTACTCCTTTATGTATTTTGGAACTTTGGTTTTCAGCTCATTTTCTTTCTTCCATTCTTTCTCTCCCTCTCTCTTTCTCTCTCTCTCTCTCTAATAAATAAATAAAAATAAAAAGAATTAAACCCCATCCCCTATTTCACCTATCCCCCTCCCACCTCCCCTCTGGTAACCATCAATTTGTTCTGTATATTTAAGAGTCTGTTTCTTGGTTTGTCTTTACCCTGGCCCCTTGCTCCTTTGTTTTGTTTCTTAAATTTCAAATATGAGGGGCATCTGCCTGGCTCAGTATATATAACATGTGACTCTTGATCTCAGGTCATGAGTTTGGGCCCCACAGTGGGTGGAGAGCTCACATTAAAAAAAGGAAAAAAAATTCCACATATGAGAGAGATCATATGCTATTTGTCTTTGACTTATTTCACTTAAAATTTTACTCTCTAGCTCCAACCATGTTGTTGCAGATGGCAAGATTTCATTCTTTTTATGGCTCAGTAATATTCCACTGTATATATATTACATCTTCTTTATCTATTCATCGGTCAGTGGACACTTGGGCTGCTTCCACTGTTTGGCTATTGTAAATAATGCTGCAATAAACATAGGGGTGCAGGTATCCTTTTGGATTAGTGTTTTTGTATTTCTGAGGTAAACACCCAGTAGTGCAATTACTGGATCGTATGGTAGTTCTGTTTTTTAACTTTTGAGGGTACTCTATACTGTTTTCCAAAGTGGCTACACCAGTCTGCATTCCCACCAGGAGAGCAGGAGAGAGAGTTCCCCTTTCTCCACATTCTTGCCACCACCTGTTGTTTCTTGTGTTGTTGATTTTAGCCATTTTGACAGGTGTGAAGTGATATGTCATTGTAGTTTTGATTTGCAATTCCCTGATGATCAGTGAAGTTGAGCATCTTTTCCTGTGTTTGTGAGCCATCTGTATGTCTTTGGAGAAATGTCTGTTCATGTCTTCTGCCCACTTTTTAATTGGGTTATTTTGTGGATATTGAGTTGTATCAGGTCTTTATGTATTTTTGCTACTAACCCTTTATTGGATATGTCATTGGCAAGTAACTTCCCCCACTCTGGAGGTTGCCTTTTAGTGTTTTTTTGTTTCCGGTGCTGGGCAGAGACTTTTTATTTTGATGTAGCCCCAATTGTTTATTTTTGCTTGTGCTTCCTTTGCCTCAGGAGGTGTATCTAGAAAGATGTTGCTATGGCCAATGTCACAGAAATTATTGCCTGTGCTCTCTTCTAGGATTTTTACAGTTTCGGGTCCTACATTTAGGTCTTTAATACATTTTAAGATTCTTTTTGTGTATGGTGAAAGAAAGTGGTCCAGTTTCATTCTTTTGCATGTGGCTGTCCAGTTTTCCCAACACCATTTGTTGAAGAGTCTGTCTTTTTCCCATTGAATAGTCTTTCCTGCTTTGTGGAAGATTAATTGACCATGTAGTTGTGGATTTATTTCTGGGTTTTTTGTTCTATTCCTTTAATCTCTGTGTCTATCTTTATGCCAGTACCATACTGTTTTAATTACTACCACTTTGTAATACAACTTAATGTTCTATAATTTAAAATCTGAAGTTATGATACTTCCAGTTTTCTTTTTCTTTTTCAAAATTACTTTGGCCATTTGAGGTCTTTTGTGGTTCCCTGTAAATTTTAGAATTGTTTGGGAATGCCTGGGTGGCTCACTCAGTTAAGCGTCTGCCTTCGGCTCAGGTCACAATCCCAGGGTCCTGGGATGGAGTCCCACATAGGGCTCTTCGCTCAGAGGGGAGCCTGCTTCTCCCTCTGAATGCCACTCCCCCTGCTTGTGCTCACTTCCTCTTTCTGACAAATAAATAAAATCTTGAAAAAAAAAAGTTTAGAATTGTTTCTTCTGGTTCTGTGAAAAATGCTATTGGTATTTTGGTAGAGATTGCATTAAATCCCACTTTATGTTACTTTGTTATGGTGTCCGTAGGAAGCTAACATAGAAGGGAAACTTAATAACTTCCATGCTGTCCATAATGAATAGATGGACAGCCACTGTCCCAAATGAGTTCAGTGGCCTTATGTTTCCCCTTTGCATTACATGTTCTGCTATTAATTTTGACCATAAAGGAGACATTTCCCCTTTATTGATTAAAAAGTTACTTCTTCCAAGCTTCAAAATACATTCTAATATTAAGGAATTAAATGTGAAAAGACCTGTGTATAAATTGTGTATCAATTCACCCGACATTTTCCTGGCCATCAGTAAGTAATCAACAAATGTGTAATAAAAGTGAATCTGAAATTCTCGTCGCTCAAACTTCTATCGCTATGAACTTCAGTCACTAACACACAAAATCCCCATTTGCCCTCAGACTAAAGGATCCCATCAAGTCCCAGTGCCCTCTTCCTATAAACATGTCCACACCTCCTTTTCTTACTGTTTCCTCTTCAAGCAAGCACCTTCTGGTCCTCCTACCTCAACCGTTAGCCTTCCAGAGAGCAATCAGAACCTGCTCTGTCTCCTTCTCTCCCCTTCTCCCAGTCACTCCCCTTGTCTTCTGGCTTCACATCTCACTGACACAGCTTTTACCCAGGTCCTCAGAATCCTTCAAATGCAAAAACGGTTTCCACTTCTCTCATTTGACTGCACCACTCCCTCCAACAGCGTATTGTTACTAATGAGCCTCCCATAATTCTTAAAATGTTCTCCTTTTGATTTCCAAGTCACCGACCTGTTCTCATTCTACTCCTACTTCCCAGAGCATCCTTCTCAGCCTCTCCTGGTTACCCAATCCTGCCCATGTTCTGAGTATTACATGTTGGCGTCACTAAAGATTTCTTTTTTGGTTTACTTTTGTGCACTTCGTTTCCCCCCGTTTAATCCTTCAGTAGATATCTAGGGCTTTCAAGATTAAATCAAGTTTTTCAGGTTAACATATAAGACCTTTCCTAAAAGCTGCCTGCCCCCTACTTGGGCTGTCTAATCCAGTCATAACAAATGACTTACTCTTCCCTGCTATTTCATGCTATTCCATGCTCAGTGCCTTTATATATGCCTTCACCTAGGTGGCAGGTCTTCTGCCTGGTCTTGTCGCACTCATCTTCCGTGGCTGGTTGGCCATCGATGGCCTTGTGTTCGCTATCTGCTGGGGCAACAGGGTAACCAAATCCTGCATTTCTCATCACTGAACAGGCAAATCCAGTCTTGGAATTGTGGCCGTCTCGGGTTCTCACGAGCAGCAAAAGAGAGCAAGCTCCAATGCACAGGGGCTATTTAAGTCTCTGCTGGCACCACAGTTGCTCCTGTCCCACTAGTCAAAGCAAATGGGATGACCAAGACCAGAGTCAATGTCGGTGGAACTGCAAAGGCCATGGACACACAGGGAGCCATACTGCTTACCTTTCTGGTTTTCACCTTCTCTTTGATGTTCCATTCATTCATCTACTGCACAGATGTTACGAACACCTACTATAAGTGAAGCCTTGGGCTCTGCACTCAGAATGCAGAGTCTTCTTAGTGTTTGAAATTTGTACTCTAAGACTGACATTCAAAGACTAGGACATACAATAAAAGAAATACCAGTAGTTAAGGTGGTTCGGCCAGGTAGGGTAGGCCAGAGAACGGCTCTCTGCACTCCTTAGCACATCTGCAGAAAATGCTACCTCATTACTCAGAATTCTCTATTTATAACTCCTCCCCCTACCTCCTGAAAAAGAGCAAGTGAAACTTGGAGGAAATTGATCAAAAGACACAAACTCCAGTCATGAGATCAACAGCCACTGGGGATATAATGTCAAACAAAATGACTGTGGTTTAACACCACTGTGCCCTATATTTGAAAATTGTTAAGAGAGTAGATCTCAAAAGTTCTCATCACAAGAAGAACTTTAAAGAAAAAATCTCTATGAGGTGATGGATGTTAGCTAAATTTACTGCAATCCTCATTTTACGATATATCTAAGTCAAGTCCTCATGCCCTGCACCTTAAACTTACACGGACGGGGCTGTCTGTCAATTACAGCCCAAAAATTCTGGGGGAAAAGGATAATCCAAAGCCAAAATACAGACCGATGTAAAATCTTTTTAGTGTGTAGATTTTTAAAACTATCGTTGAAGATTTACTAAATTTCCTTGGCAACCTATAAATTTAAGCAGGAATTGTGTAAAAGCAGCATTTCCACAAAAGACCCAAACTCCGGAGGTGGGTGAGAGAAACAGTTAACGTTTTCATCCTTAGGCCCGCCCCCAGCCGTTCGCCCATTTGTTGGAATAAATAGCTGTTTGGAACTTCAAATTCCTACTTGTGCAAATTACATAGACCGAAAGTCCAAACGAAAACCACTTTAAAAATAACTACCTAAAGCTGCCCTATTACGTGTATTTATTTTTGTCTAGGATTAGGACAGATTGCATTGGCAGCCTAGTCTTTCATAAAGAGGGGGGTGGGGAACAGAGTTGGGTCTTCATTTTCTCACAAAAGGCACAATGGCGAGCGCATCTGTGAACATTGCATAATTTGTTATGTTCTACAAAGAGGTGGGTTTTTGTTATACACATACCAAAGCTATTTGGTACTGTTGCACCAATGATCTCTATTCAGGTCCAGAAAAGAAATTGGCCTCAGAAGAGTGAAAGGAGAGTAAATTTTTCTTTAAAAATTAGATACAGATTATCACTTCCAAATGCAGGGGGGAATTTTACAAGGGACGGTGCACTGATTAGCTTTCCAATGGACATCCAGTCCTTTATGAGACACATACTAGCGGTGGTCAACTGTGACCAATGTGGTTGATTACTCTCCAAAAGAGCTGAACTGAGATTACCCATCTAATCTAATTGAGAAATGTTGGGTGAACTTGAACTATTTCATGGACATGAATGACCAGAGAATTTATTTGATAAGACATTAAAAGCTGAATATGGTAACTATCTCTTTGATGGTTTGATACAGTCATTCCTTTAGCTCATTTGCATGTCTTTCATATTTTTTCGTGAGTACTCTTCTAGTGATTACACAAGCGACCTAAATGAAAAAGGGGAAAAAAAAGTTTCCATGCAACATCATTATGAAAAAATTAGAAACCCTACCTGGCAGTCTTTTTTTGACTAACACTTTAAAAAGTGACGCCAGCTTATAAGAGTAATTAAGTTGTGGAAAATTTAATAAATCCACGGGTGTCTCACATGATATCCCTAAATTATTCTTAAATATTGCCTCCTGATTGTATCCATTAGATTAAAAAAAAAGACATCAGGAAGTTGGCCTGTTATTTACCAACCTCCTTTACATTTTGTTGTAAACTGGGGCAGGAAGAGCTACCATTGGTGACATTGCAGTGAGACATTTATGGTAACTTTATCGACCTATGGCACACAGGTGGCATCAGATGATAAAGTCCTTTCTCTTCATATACTTGCTCAATTTAAGATAAATTCTGCTGTGTTCCCAATGACTTATGGTATAAGTTGGACATATGCATCTTTTTCTTTACTGTATTTAAATAGTACATTTTAAAAACTACTCCTATTGACTCAAAGATAGAAACTCTGAGTATAAATTACAAAATCGCACTTCATGTTACTAGTGACTCTTTAAATGGAATTTTTCATTGAAACTTTGTCATTAAAATAAAAAGGCCTTTTGGCTGTGCCCATACAAGCATAAGAAATTGTATATGTTTGTGATACTGAATGACTCTTACCCATATGCTGCACTGCAAAGCTACATGAATGAGGCATTTACCAAATCAGGCCCACCACATTAAACAGAAAAACAATCTTTATTCATGGTAACTTATCAGTTTCAATTAATCAACCTTAACAATGGAAATTCTGATGTGTTCAAGCAACTTGAAAGCAATAGGTCATCTCCAGGGCAGCCATGTTGTGTCTTTGTGCCCAAGGTTTCAAACAAAGCAACATCTCCAATAAATATACATACATATACATACGTACATGTGCATATATATACATACCAATGGGTGTCTGCAGCTATGCCCTGTTATGCCAGTAAACATGCATGTATATGGCCTATGATTTTTATCATAGTAATTGTTATTGTTTTCCTTCAAAGTATGACTTTTTTGAGCTCTGCAAGTTTAAACAAAAGGAAAGAAATTTCCATTGGGTGACCATCTTTTCAGTTTCTGTGCTGCTATGTGAATAGCATTGTGAAAACCATTCCAATGGTTTTGAAAAGGGGTAACCATTGGTTTGATTTGGTTACACGGTTTAGTAAAGAGCTCCCTCCCACTGCCTTAGGGTCTGTGAAAGGTCTGTGACCTGTTTAGAACTGCCAAGTGAAATGTCATGTCGCCCCTCCCAAATGGGAGTATCTGCATTCATTTGATCAGTATAAAAAATGATTGGGGATGGCGAGATCAGTGCTTTTGAATTGCAATTTATAGCAGTTTACAAAAATGCACATTGTTGGAAAAGAAAACATGGAAGTGTTTCTTTCTAAATTGCATTACCTGTGAAATGTCATTAGTCTTTTAAGGATATTTACATCCTTTTTTTGATTATTTAGGAGACTTATTCCAACTAAAGAAAATCACAATTTTATTCCATTATGATTTTTAAACTTGTCTTTTGGGTTTGATGGCAGAATTTAAAGAAAACAGCATTTCTGAGTTCTTTGGATAGACGTCATTTGTTGTCAGTTCCATTTATTAATTCTCCGAGATAGTCTTTGCCAATCAGTTGTGTTAGCGGAAGATTCCTCTTTCTCTTTCCCAGATTATAGAGGAGCTCTGTTTGTTGGCAAATGCCTTGCCTGCTGATTTCTAATAGTGAGTCTGAAATCCTGGGTGTACTCACTCTACCAGGTGTCCATTACTCCTACAGTGGTATCCTAGGTAAATGTCTTTGTCAGATGAGTACTTTCTGAATTATGGCACCCCCAGGGTCATCTGCATGTACCCTCAGTTTCACCAAAGGAAATGTTATTTCTTTTCATTAAATGTGTAAAAGAATACATGAACTTTAACCAAAAGGTTGAGGTAGCCTGTTCAAGTTCACAAAGGCTTACTGCAGCCACTTGAGTCTCTGGGGTGCAGAAAACAGCACCTTCAATACGATCCCTAGGAATCTTGAAAGCTCCATCTCTTGGCTTTAGGCAAGTGGGTGGAGCTGGAGTTTGTTTTGAAGAATTCTACTTTTCCTACAGAAAGTTACCTTGGGAAAAGGGCCTCTGAACTTCCCTGGCTGATACTTGACTCGAAAAAAGAAAGGCCCTGTTTCAGAAAAGACTTGACCCAGATAGACTCGCTAGCACTCCACTTTGAACCTCCCAGCCATTGAAAGGCGAGGTTGTCACGTTTTTATCTTTGTTCATGTTAAGGCCTAGAATGACAGCCTGTCTCTGTGTCCCCCTCTCCCACTGCCCCGGCTCTAAGTGTCCACATTGACACCTACCGGTGACCACAGGCTGCAATTCTTTGTTGCCTTGTCCACGCTCCTGGCTTTCACTGGGATTAGCTCGGGGCCTTTGTTCCCCTTCAAAGCGGGAACATCAC
Source organism: Ailurus styani (assembly GCA_002007465.1). Lineage (NCBI taxonomy): Eukaryota > Metazoa > Chordata > Mammalia > Carnivora > Ailuridae > Ailurus > Ailurus styani. The sequence continues at coordinate 1,565,551 of LNAC01000396.1, read as the reverse complement.
ATCCCATGTCGTGGCTTTCCTGTCTCAGACCCCCAACGCTTTCCTCACAATTTACGCACCAGGTAAATGTCCCTCCCTACGGAGCAGAGAGCCCAGCCTGAGTGGTGGGGAACCTCCCCTCTCCCCAACTTCGGAAGCCCTCCCCGACAATAGGGTTTCCTTCCCTTCTCCTGCAGAGTTTTCTATTTCATGTGGAGGAACGATTGAACATGCAAATGGAAATTTAAATCTTAGTTAGATCCTTGGGCCCAAGCACAAGACAAACCCTGCCTTTTAAAATCCTGTTATAACTGCACCTAATTCTAGCAAAGGGACCCAAAGCAGAAGGTCATTTCCTGGCCTCGGTCACAGGCTCCCAAGACCATTTCCACAGTCTAGGGCAGCAGGAAAAGCGTCCCAGAGGAAAACTTGGCTGCCGAAAGCTGTTTTGAAGGCCAAGGAGCATAGGACCGCCTGACCTCCCCTCCCCCACCCTCCCACCCCTCCTTCAGGTCACTGAAGGGGCCCCCAGCTGGGACCAGAGCTGGGGTGACCCACTAAACATGGGGCAAAGAGCTCTGCGTGATGAGTGGGAAGTGGTTTGTGTATAGCAAGTAAAACAAAATTCGCATCTATTCATTTTGCCATATTTTTAGGGAGGTTGTCAGAAACGCCAGAGGAAGAGCCTTTGGAGAAGCCATCGAAACCCCAGAACACCCCAGTGAACGATATGGATGCTGCTGAGTAATGGGGCCGGGCACTGGGCTGCACCGAGCGGGACCACAGAGCGGGCCTCCCCCTCCCCGCCTCCAGGCGTAAGGCCTGCTTCCCTGACAAGGGATACTACCTCCCAGTCCTTTCTAACATCGGCAGTCTGTCTCCCTGGACGATGTGGACTCACTCGTGACGTGCGCCCACTGTGAGCACCTTTCCAAGCACCTCAAGCAGGTGCTGGCTCATGCTGGGTGAGCATGACACACGGGCTCCGAGGGGTGGCCTATTACAAGGGGGGGTGGCTTTCCTGGTCAGCAGTGTGCCCCAAAGCCTCAGGCAGGGGAGGGACAGACCAGAAGGCAATTAAAAAGTCTGAGCCACCAAACGTCCACTCCCTCTCTTCTTCATCCAGTGTGTCTCTGTAACACAAAGGCAAACTGATTCGCTGCCTCCTCGCTCACCAACTAATCCCCATGAGGGGAGCTTTAATGCCTGGTCCAAGGGGATTTTAAGTTTCCTCCAGGGCAGTCCACTTTTATTTTATGTCAGTCCTGGGCTCTTAGCCTTATCTTAAAAGCTGTAAACAACTCTTCGGTAAGCGGGAAACTCCTTGGAGTTTTGCTTCTCAGTAAGTATCAAGGCCAAGATTCACGTCTGACTCTTTCCAGAACGCCAGGTACCGTGTGCTGAAAGGCCAGTTTGCCTTCTCACATGCGTAATGTTCAGCTGGATCCATTCTGTTCCCCTAACTACAAGTTAGGCCCTGCCTGCAGCCCCGGTTGCAGAAACGCAGACTCTGGGTTACAAATTTCTAAAGCAATTTATTAAGTCTCAAGAAATACATTTGTGGTAGCTGTCACATAAAGCTGATATACTCTGGTGTGAAACAACGCTAGAGAGGCGATTTATCTGTGCGTAAAAGGCACAAGATTTAATTGGAGAGAGACGTGTTATTTTCAACGAGAGTACAGGGGTGGCATGGCACCGGAGAGCATTATTCGAACTTCATCTCCTATGCACTCGACGCCACCGTCCCCAAAGGAGTGTTGCCCTAGAAACTTGTTTTAAATCTGCTGCTATATATCAACACCTTGTTTTAGCAGTCCTTGGCTGAATTACAGTTACACAGTTTGGCGCTTCTTTCAAATTTCCTCCCATCAGTTTGGCTAAAGAAAGGAATTTTTCTCCTTTAGAAATGAATTGGCTTAATTAGTAAGTAGATTAATGGCAATTGCTGGTGAGTTGGTTTCCAGCAGAGTTTCACCAGAGAGGGTTAATCGGAGTCAGGTCTGGAATCTTTCCCAGAACTGGCTGCCAGCCATTTCCACCAACCAATCAACCCTACAAGAAACGGGGGGAAATGAAATAGAATTTATATTCTCTGTACTATTAGCCTGGACAGAAATTCCTTGGAAGGAGCTTCCTTGTTGGGTGCAGCACAGACGGTTTCATTTCAGAATTTTAACAGGAACCTTGGAGGGCTTCGCCTTCAAGATATCTCTGAGTACCAAAGCGGAATTTCAAATGGCACAGGGAGTGTACTCTCCCCACAGAACGTTGAGGGCGCATTGGAAATGCCTGAGGCTCTTGGTCAGTTTCAGGTTTACATAAATTGCAAAAGCCTCCCAAGTTCGATACTAATCTGTTATCTACCAGAAGCCTTAAAAAAGTTCAGTTGTATGTTTTTCAGTCTTTTCACTTATTTTTTCCATAGCGATAAAAATGCATTCATAGTTTAACTTGCAGCTGCATTAGTCTTGCAAAAAAAAAAAATCCCTGCTGAGAAATGCATATAATAGGAAAAACAGATCGGCTGGACAGCAGTGTAATTAATGCCAGAAAGGGCTGAGGCCGGTTTCATAGTTTGTCTTTTGAGGATATCAAGACGAGACCTGGTGAAAAATGACGCATGCTTTAGCATTTCAGAAAGCTGGCAACTGGCAACGCTTTTCCTTTTTTCTTTGACTTTCTGCCTTGGAACAAAGAGGTCGGCAGAACTAGCTAGGTTGTAATGAGTTCTATGTCCCTAGCACATTAAGTGCATCATGGAAACATATTGTATCGAAATAGTTTGGAGGAGAATACCGGGGATGAAAGAGAATGGGTGCTTTGATCAGCTCCCTGGGGTCCTGAGTGCGCACAGACTGACTTGCAAGGAGTTATTCAGCTCCAGCTAGACACACTTACAACACCATTCAAAGAAATTTGCATATCTGTAATTTATCACACTGGTCCAGAACATTTTTGCAAGGTAAATAAAAGTTGGCTGAATAAAAAAAAATCAATCATCGCAGATATAGAAGAAACTGTGAAGCCAGTGTTTCCATTAAAAACATAAATAAATATGTCCATAAAACATGATGATTTAGTGGCCGACTTTATTCTAAATCGTCCTTAGAGCAACAGGTTGTGTGCTGACAAAGACGAGAGTGGCCACAGGGTTTTTGCGCTTCTACTTTAGGGGAGGGTATTTGCAGCTTCCCACTAGAATAAAGGCAGAAAGTTGAATGAGATGTGTGTGGCTATAACCAGCCCGCGACATGCAGAGAAAAATTAGTACACACTTGGAGGAGATGTGAAAGATGGCTTAATCTCTTTGGCGTCTGCAAGAACTAAGGTTAAATCTCATTTCTTCTGCTGATTTCATTGCCAAGCCCTGGTTGCTGAATTCAGGAGCTCAAGAGGATGAAACGTCCCCACACTGGTCAATAGAAAAACTTGCTTTCGAACGCCCCATGAGAACAAGTGAAAATTTAACAGGCAGGCATTGTTCTGAGTTTTTAAACAACCCAGTTAAACAGCAAACAAGAATCTTCAACTTGACCTTGGAAAAGGCTGGTGTGCCTGTAGATCATCTATCAAACAACTCTGGATGACAATGATATATTTCTAAGTATTGTCAGATGAAAAGATTGATAAATTTGCCGCTGCAAAGAGAGAACTTTGGAAACAGGCAACAGGCAGCTCAGAGGGCTGCCTCCACCGCCTTCCTCCTCTGTCCTTGCCACCCCATCCCCACCCCTCCACCCTCGGCCTTGGGGCCAACTCAGTAGAAGAGGGCCAGTAAATCAGCACTGTAATATTTCTTAAGGGGCACGGAAAAGCTGTGAACAGTACCACTCATATTAAACGCAATATTTCTTTGCTTTCGTGGGGAACAAAAGTCATAGCGAGACGTCTTTATGGCTAATTCAGTCAAAGGCACATCTTGGTTCCCCCCGCAGAAAGGTCAGTGTCGTTGTGTTTGGTCCACCGAGGGGGTGTTTTCACACTGAAAACTGAGCCAGCTGTCCCTGTCATACCCTCACCATTGGGGAGCGCGCACTAGCCATGGTTATTAGGCACATTCTACACCTGCAAAATATACCGATTTCCAAGACTTTTCAAGACACCCCCCTCCCCCGTTCTCATGCCCCCTCCTCTTTCGTCTACTAAACTTTGACAACACAATTCAAGCGCTGGATGAAAGCGTTGCAAGCAAGGGGAAAGCTTGGGAGGGGGCAGCCCAGCCAGCCTCTCAGGGTGTCTATTGAGCAGCCACCGAAGAAATGAGGCGTCAAGTATGTTTTCAACAGTATGGAAAAACTTCCACATAAGTGCTTAGAGAATCCCATGTTTGCTATTGCCAAAATGTTGATTTTGGAACCCTAATATTTAATTTTATGCACCAGAGTTGGGTGAGGGGTTACAGCCAGGCGGCCCTCATTTAGAAGTGGCTCTTAAAAATTTCTTTTGTGTTTAGCATGTCAGGACATAATTTTTTTCTGAGTTGCCCCGATGGAAGTCCACATGTCTTTTTGAAAATCCAGATGCCAACAAACTTCTGTCGTCCATTTCACAAGGCTTGCCCAATTGGACTTCATAAGAAAACTCCTTCCAGAAACATCTCCCAGCTAGCCTTATCAACAGAATGCAATTTCAAAGGCTTGCACTCAGAAGCTGGTTACCTAGCTGTTTGAGGGACGCTAGGTGGGCCAAACAAGAAAGGAGCCAAAGGGTATCCTGTGTGATCGGTGCAAAAATATCGTAAAACTAGAAATAATTTTTAAAAAATCACTTCCACAGTGAGAATGCTCACAGTCCCAGTACGTCTGATGCAGTGGAGCAAAAGTAACTAACTAGCTTTCTCTAGGAGCACTTGAAGGTGGGCTGTGAGACTAAAGATTGCTATCTGGCTGCAAGGTTTGGAGGTGGGGTGGGGATGGTGAGGAGAAAAGAGGATTTAATTAGCCGGTGGTGAGTCTCTAATCCCGATCTTTGTCTAGTCCTTCCTCCCAAATTACCAAGAGCTACGTAAGAAGTCCCCAGGGTGGGTCAAGTGCAGGCGTGCCCAGGACGCCTTGGGTTCCCGGGACAACGGCCAAGGTGAAGCACACTGCGCGCCACCGGACGTGGTGAGAGCTTGCCTCTCACTAGTAGGGAACCTCAGCTCTCTCCTGGCGCTTGGGGGGCCTCCACACAGCCCGCCACCATCAAGCAGAACGCCGGCGCCTTTCCAAAGCGAAGGCAGCGCAACAGGTTATTTGGAACAGGTGCTGAAGCCCCAGGGAGGGAGTTGGCGTGAAGCTGCGGAGATCAGCCAAGGGCCAAGACCCCCCCGCGAGAGGCAGGTTTAGGCTCCCAGGGGCCCCAAAGTAGGGGCGGGCTAGAAACCCGCATCCCCGCCACCGTAGCTTGGAGCGCTGGCGCCTCCGCCCAGACGCGAAACCAGCTCGCCACAGCCTGCGCCCCGGGCCATGGGGCCCTCTGCAGGCGGCCGCCCGAGGGCTTCCCGCCCAGCCAGGGGGCGTAGTTACCCCGGGCCTCCCCAAAGAAGCCTCGTGTCCTATCCCCTGCCCTCCTTCGGGCCGTTCGCCCCCCTCTCTGCTCGCCGCTTCCTAGAGCCCCTCTTGGAGACTTCCATGCGCAAAGATAGCCGAACTGCGGAGAGCCCGGCGCCGGGCAGCCACTTCCAGCCTCGAGAGGAGACGGACAGCACCCGGGCCCCGACCGCCCTGGGAGCAGGGGCTAGGCGGGCCTCCGGGGACACTCGTCCGACTCCACCCTGGCTCTCCGAAACCCTGGGAACGCCGAGCAGCGGGCGGGGCGCATGCGCGCCTCCGGCCAGGGTCCCTCCCCAGCCCGCCGAGTTTGGGGAAAGTTTGGCGAGGTTTGCAGGGCCAGCGGCGGACGTCCCGAAGGCGGGGCTGCCCTGGGGAGGCGGCCAGGAGCCCCCCGGAGTTCCGGGAGCCGGCTCGGCGGGGGCCCGAGGGCTGAAAGGCGGCAGAAGGTGGGGAGAAGGAGGCCTTTTGTGTGTGGCACAGGAGAGTCACTTGCGCACAAACGCAGCAGCGCGCTCCGCCGCCGCCTCAGCCTTCTCCGCTGCACCTCCGCCTCCGAGGCGCTTCATTACAGCCGAGCCCTTCCCCCGCCTCCCCCCGGCCCCTGCCTTTGTTCGGCTTGAAAGTAATGCTGTGAATTAAAAGAAATGACAATATTTTCTATCTGCTTGAAAGTCCAAGAGAAGAGCCCTTGAGCTTGGCAAAAATCAGGCAAATCATTCATCATGCCACCCCGCACCTGTGGTCTTGGCATTGAAAACCCTCCAGACCTATTCCTATTAAACTTAATTATTCCCCCAAAGCACACAATGGTTGAAATGGAGCAGGTTGGAGTCTGTTTATTGGTGGTAAATGTTTTTCTGAAGATCTTCTGAATCTCATTGTTAGCTCGTTGTTTGAGGCTGCCCTCTTTCTTTCAGACTAGAGTAGCCTTGGACTTTTCAATTTTCAATCGTAACATCTGCTTAATCGTACGGATCAAAATATGGAGACACAAAACATATGTAATGGTTGATTTGTTAAATCCTGGTAATGAGTTATTAACAAGGGAAAACAATAGGCCAGGATGGTGAGAGCCTTATGGTAACAGAGTCACTTTATGTAACGCCTGACGTTTCCCTTCTTGATAAATGGAACTAAGGTCTGAGCGCCAGGTGATAGCAAGAAAATCAATGTCTTTAGGGGCCAGCACGGAGACTTTTTTCTATGTGAAAAATTAGGAGACATAAAATTTAATTGGCTGATCAGGAGGGGGGGAAACAGTGGTCTTAAGTTTAATTGCCAGTAGGCTTAGCAAGGGAGACAAAACAAGATTTGGGCCTGTTTGTTTGCTGCACCCCAGCCTCAAGTCCAAGTGTATCATTGAAAATGTGTTTTATTATAACACATGTCATGCTTTACAGTTCCCATATTGTGTAAAGACAATAGTTAATGGTACATTAAAGACAGGCAAACCATGCCAACACGTCTTGGAGACATTGTAAGGGCCTCTCTCTTTGCTTGTTTTAGGCAGCTGCAGCCCAGGACCCAGAAGCACAAAAAGAACAAGTTTGAAATACCAGGTGCATCCTAGAAAACCACGACAGGGATTGATATGTTATAGCCCAGGACATGAACCTAGCAATAAAGATATCATTTCGATTGTCTGCGGCTTCCACGGCCTGTAAAGCCGGGAGGCCCTGAGCAGCCTGCTTGCTGGCAGCCCCGTCTCACTCCCTGGGTTTCCCCATCTCCCTGGGCCAAATCTGAACACCTGTTGGCCAGACCCCACATCCCGTCGTGGGAATCGCTTCCTACCGGTGGTTCCAGATCTCAAAAACGCAATTGGTTGTGGAATTATTTAGGACCATTCCCACAGGCTGCAGAAGGCTTTGGAATGGCGGCGGGAGGGAGGGCGAGGGCTCTTCCCAGAGAGGTTCGCCAGGGAGTGCTCAGCTCAACTGGTGTTTGTTCCACCTCGCAGCTGGTACTCGGTGCCACCGCAAAGGCCCATTAATGGAAATGGGATGAGTTTATGGATTTAAGAGGCTTCACACCCTCTCTGTGGAGGGGCGTTAATCCTGGTCACTGGCAGATGAGCAGTCCTGGGAATCACCCACAGCCGATTTCACAGGAGTTCCAAGGAGGCTCTTTGTGCGCTCTGTTCCCACCCCAGGATGGGAGACTCGCTGTCCTGCCCACCTACTTCTTCTGTCTTACAGGACCTGCAGGTTCCAGAATTCAACTTTTTATGAGGGCTTTTAATTAAGCCATAGTGTCTCCTCCATGGGAAGGAAGAGGCTCCACAAGGGGGCTCCATCCCAGAGGCCACCGGACTCCGGATGGGCAAGTGGCTCCCCTCTCCTCTTCTGGCCTCCCTTGACCTCCCCTCGGGAGCAACCCCACCCCACCTCACGTCAGAACTAAGAATTTTCCAATGAGAAACAAAAGGGAAGAAGTATGATGCCTTAGGCTTCCAGCCTCTGAAAAGAGAAAGCCATCTTTTCATGATTTGTAATATCTTTTAAGGCAATGAGGAGGAGGACTCTGACCCTCATGCCCACAGGAAATGTAGGGGAGAGAGGGCCATGAGCAGAAGGGGCTTTTACTGAGGAGGGCCATTGGCACTCTGAGGTCACCGAAGCTGAGTGGCAGTGCAAGCTGGGATGGAGACCAGCAGGATAGACTGGCATTGAATGTATATATTTGGTGGGAGGGGGCAAGGTGTTGGGGGAAGGGAGGGCACCTCAGCCAAAGTCTCTTCTCAGAAGACTTCTGCCAACCCTCTCCAGTACTCCCTCCTCCCACAGTCGGTTCCTAGCACCGGAGTCTAGACCACGGGGGAAAGACTTAGCCAGCTCGCCAGCAGAGATCCCAAAATGTACCCAGTTCTGGGTTTGCAGCCTCTTTATTATGCAAAATGGACTAAGGCAGCCAGTGAGGACGTGAACCTCTTTCCCCTGGTGGTCCCAGGCTGGGATTCAACCTGGGGCTGGTGGGTGCTCAGAAGAGGGAGGCTGAGCAAAGGGTCTCGATAGCCATCCAGGAGTCTGGCTTATTCAATTATTTTCATACAGAACTTTTTTCTTTTAAGTTGGAAGAAACATGTGGACTTAGCAGGACCGCTAAGGACCTGTCATTCAGACTGCCCCCACACTGATCTTTCCAGTGCCAGGCTGTATTTACTGGCCAGAGCTGCCCCAGGGCAGAGGCTCCCCAGCCTGGCCCAGCCACAAGGAGAACCGCTCCGGCACCAAGCGCAGCTCGGGCCTCTCTGACGCCAAAGGAGACTCTGAAATGATACGTTTGTTCTGCTTTTACTGCCACAGTTTTTTTTTTTTTAAAGAATTGCTACACTAGAATGAATGGATTATGAGTAAATAAAAAGAAGCTGTCAGTCTCTTTGAAGGTTGTGTTTAAAGGGACTTGCCAAGTCAGGACAGAAGAGTGACAAGATAGAGACCCTGGTGTTTTACCCGCTCAGCCCGGCTCTTCCGCTTCATCTGCACCGCACTAAAGGATGTGTTGAGGCATTGAATCACAAAAAAAGAAAAAAAAGTGGCACGCAAAATAAAAGGTGCCACATCACAATGATTGTAGTGTTTTAACTGCGGAGTGCCACATTATCCAACCCAACTGAAACGCGGGTCTACACAGACGAAGAATACGGTACAATACTTACATAAGTTATAATTAAGCTGAAGTCTGCCTAACATTTGACTTTCTAATGAGTGTAATGAGATTACATGCCTGATAGAAGCATTTGTGCCAAAGCAACTTTCATGTTTAATGGGGCTCTATTACAGGACAAAATCGAATTATTTTCTCTCCTTCCCAAATTCTGTCTCCAGTGTGAAATCTCCATCTTTCAGGGGGAGGGCCGGGAGAAGCAGCGAAGGCTGAAAGGGATGAGAGGGTCCATGGCCAAGGGCCGCCTGGGAGCTTCTCGACCCAGAATCTCCGCGTGTCTGGCCAGGCCGCGCTTCGGGGTCGGGCTCGAGGCCTCGCTTTAATTGCACTTGGACGAGGTCCATGGCACCCGCGGCGCGCGAGGAACCCCTCGGTGGGTCTGAAACTAGGTTAAAGCAATTAGCATGCTGCCGACATATTGTCCTGCGGCAGGGCCGTGGGTACCAGAGGACATCCGCGACTGTACCTTGGCTGAGCAAGCCGCCGCCGCCGGCCGGGAGAGCGGCCCCTCGCCGGGGCCGAGCCTGCGCGGCGCGGGGGCGACGACCCAGCCAGAGGGGGCGCGCCGGCCGCGTGCGAGGGGCCTCGGGCCCACAGCGGAGGGCGCCCCGGGAGCCCAGGAGGCCCCGGGGAAGCTTCGCAGGACCCCGGCGGCAGCCCGGGCTTCCAGGTCTTTCCGGGGGAGCGCCCCGGGCCGCGCCCTCGCGCCTCTCCCCTTCGCTAGGGGGCGGCCCTGCTCCCTCCTCGCGAGACTCGCCTTCTCCCCAGGCTGCTTGCCAAGGAAGACGAGGTTCTGTCGGGAGACAAAACGAAGTCAATTTAAAAAAGTAACAGTTGCACGAGTGGAGGAACAGCGTCCGGGGTCCTTGCCTTACTGAAAGGACCCTGGATTTTGTAGGGAGGCATCCGAGGCGCCTTCGGGCCTCAGCACAGTCGTCTACCCCAGCCCCTTTAAGAGCGCTACTCTGAGATCCGCACACCTGATGCCGAAACTACCAGAATGGGCCACAAGGCAGGCTCAAGGGCGGCCCTTTCTCCCCAACCCGTCTGTAGAAGCACGATGCCCCCCTTCCTTGGCCAGCCCGGAAACTGGTCCCACTGCACTAAACTCACCTCAAGCACTATGCTTAGACAGGGTAGGGGTGACCTGGGGTAAGTCAAATATTCGTCTCTGAGCTTTCCCCTCTGAAAAATGGGAATAATGAATACACCATGACCTATTTGCCTCTATAGGGTGTTTGGAGGAGAGGATGAAAATACAGGCGAAAGTTGCTATTTAGGGCAGGGAATGCAGATGAAGGGCCCTCTTAGACCCGTGGGGCCTAACCCTCTAACCCACCCACTTGCCGATAAATCGAACTAAAATGTGGTTTTCTTACTAAACAGCTACATTTTGCATGTCTGGTTCAGTTATCTTTACAGACTGAGTTAATTCTTCTCCTTCTTCTTCTTCTTCTTCTTCTTCTTCTTCTTCTTCTTCTTCTTCTCCTTCTCCTCCTCCTCCTCCTCCTCCTCCTTCTTCTTCAAATAGCTACCCCATCATGTATTAAACAGAAAACTTTTAGGAAAAGGTGTAAATAGCATTTATTAACATCGCTTAGAAATGAACCATATCTGGCAATAAATTAGCATGACGTTTTCTGGCCAGAGTTCTTCCAACAACGCAGAGTTCTGCCAAAGGTGCTGGGGGAAATCATAGGCTATTGCATATTTTTAGAAAATCAGGATAAATTATATAAATTATATACTTAAAAAGAGATCGTCTATGTCATTAACTCGACAGAATAATAAATATATAAATAACGAACAGTTGATTGCCATTAGAAAAATGTGATTCTTAAATTACATCATAGATATTTACATGTACAATATGCACAGAGACATAATCAGATCCTCGGGAGGGTCTGGGACTTCTCAGGACACAAACTCGAAGGGCGGTTCGTTTTCTATGTTATTGAAGGAAGATTTGCTGTTGAGTTTTCTGGGGTCCTCTGGGGTCCACACTTTGGCTGTCCGGATAATATTTTGTTCTTTGAGTTGCTTTTCATCAGTCCATGAGAGTGAGTGTCCTGCAAGGGGAGGGAGGCCATAATCCGGGTCGCTGGGGGAAGGGGACCCTGAGGAGGTGAGAAGAGAAAACAGACCGTGAACGTCCAAATGGATTCCCAGCGGTGCCCTCTGCTCCTTTGGGATCCCCTCCGGGGCACCTCGACAGAACAGGCGTCTTAGGTTACATTAGAACGAACCCTCTTCCCCCACCCCCCAGTCC
>LNAC01000396.1:1526891-1553617 GCA_002007465.1 Ailurus styani | reverse complement strand
GGGCCGCCGAAGGCGCGGGCTGCAGCAGCAGGCACGCCCCGTCGCGGTAGCAGTACTCGTGCAGCTGGTGGCTGAGGAACTCCACCTCGGCCTGCTCGTCCGCCAGCAGCTCATCGCCGTCCTCCAGAGGGTCTCGAGAGGACTGGTCGGTGAAGAAGTCCTCCTCGTCGAAGTAAGGAGACGGGAAGGCGTCCAGGCCCCCGGGGAAGTGCTCTAGCAGCACCGCGTCCATGCTCCGAGCCGCCGCGGGCCTCAGGGGCCCAGGGGCTCCCGGGGTTGTCTGGAAGTTGGACGGCGCGGTTCTCGCTCGCGCGGCGGCCCCCTCCCTCCCGGGGGTGAGCGAGAGGCAGGGAGGGCTGCCCGCCCGCTTCCCGCCCCCGGCCTCCCTGGAGTGTCCGCGGCCGCTGGGCTGTGGCGGGCGCCCGCGCTGCGCCGGGGAGGGCTGTGGCCGACGCGCTGAAGCTGAGGCCCGGCACGCGAGGATTCTTATAACTACATCCACAGGCGCGTGCCAGGGACCCGCGGCGCCAGCCAATCACCGAGTGCGGGGTGCCGGCGGGGAGGGGGCGGGGAGGCCCCGTCGGCGGCGCGGGGGCCGGGAGGCTTTCTCCCTGTGGGAGCTCCCGGGGCGAGGAGGAGGCGGGGCCCCTCGTGTCCCTCCCCGCCGGCTCTTCTGAAGAGTCCCTGCGGGGCGCGGGGCTCCGGGGACACCTGCAGCCCTCCGCGTCCGCACCCTGGCCCGGCGCGCTGCGCGGAGCCCGGCCCTCCCGCCCGGGGGCTGGCGCGCGGCTCGGGGCGTCCTGGCGCGGCCACAAAAGGTCCCCCCGGGTGCGCGTCGGCGGCTCAGGCTGCGGAGCGGATTGCCAACGGAGACCGCTGCTCCTCGGGCGCAGAGCCCGCCGGCAGCCTGGGCGGTCGGGTGGGTGCCTTCCTCACCCCCAGACCCGGGAGCGCGCCGGCCTCCCGCCTGAGTTCCGCCGGGTCTTCCCTCCGCGCCGGACTGTTCTAGGACTTCCGTGGGGTTGGCACGGTGTGTGTCGGTGGGGCGGGGTTCCAGACCCTGTGCGGAGGCTCGGGGCGCGAGCCGGAGGCCTGCCCCGCCCCGTCCTTTACCCGCCCCGAGAAAGAAACGGGGACACAGAGGGGCTGCCTCGGAGAGCGGCTCAGTGGGGCACGTTTCTTCGGAGAGCAAATCGAGACCCTAGGGGTTCGGAGCAGTAAAACCCTGATACAAAAGAAGTCAAATGAATCGTCTGCTCCGAAGCAGTCCGGAGGGAGGGCATGGAAGTTAAAGGGCGGAGTGTGAACCCTTTCAAAGCCCGAGTCCCTCACCTTTCTGATTGGCCACCGGGATTGTCCCTGAATGATATTTTTCCTTTCTCGACCTTAAAAAAACGAAACAAAACACCGAACACTAAACGTATGTGCTCTGCCCATGACACGGTTTATCACAGGCTGCAATGCAACACGAATTCCTCATCTTAAGAGTAACAAAGAAACACTTTCAAGGTCGCGGCAATTCCTGTAAAAAGCCAAGCTCCAACTTCCACCCGGGGAGAGTAAAGCGAGAGTAAAGTGGCTCATGTTCTCTGAATAGAGGACTGAGAGCCAAGGGCTTCGTGGGTCAGCCGCTTCCTTTTTCAGACATTTGTCTCATCAGAGGCTTCTAGGGGGTTTTCAGGCTCCTCTCAAAATCCAAGGCCGTGCCTTTTAAGAAGAGCAATTTCAACACGCTTCTTGGTTTTAGACATTACCCTGGGCCACTGTTCAGTTCTAAGACCCAAAAGTCAGGGGCAAAAATTACATAAGATTAGAAGACCAGAGAAAACCGTACCTTGAATTGTCAAAACCCCAGACAATTTTCCACCCAAAGACTTACTGTTTTACACCAAGTTCTTTCATGTGTCTGGGGATGCCCTTCCTAGTGAGGTGGTTATCCTTAAGCTGATGAAAATGTGGACAGGTACTCGGTGTCCAAGCCAAAGCTGCAATTTCCTGCATCTAGATTTATCTTTCTCACCTCAAAGAGAAGGAAACTGTGGCATGGTGGGGGATCTAGCCAGCCGGTGATGTGCAACCAACGCTCTTTACATTCGAAAGGCCCTCGGGCGCCTGGGTGGCTCAGTGGGTTAAAGCCTCTGCTTTCGGCTCAGGTCACGATCTCAGCGTCCTGGGATCGAGCCCCGCATCGGGCTCTCTGCTCAGCAGGGAGCCTGCTTCCTCCTCTCTCCGCCTGCCTCTCTGCCTACTTGTAATCCCTCTCTCTGTGTCAAATAAATAAATAAAATCTTAAAAAAAGAAAGGCCCTCATCCCCGTCCCTCACTTGGTTAGACTGAAATTAAGTAGGAATATGCTCTTGATCAATCTAAGGACTTTGCAAGGGTAAGAAATGATCATACTTCAAAGCCTTTTCCAAAATCTTGCTAACCATTCAGGGAAAGAAAGATGGGATTCCAGCCTATAAGACCATCTCTTCAGGAGGCTAAGAGGCCTTCTCTGATAGAGCTAGGTGGCTCTTGAGAAAGTGTTTGTGTCCTAGCTATGTTGGGGGACGTTGTGGGTCCTGGGAGTCAGTAGGTGTGTATATGACGTCTTTTTACTCAATGTGATTTTAAGTTAGTCTTCACAGAAAATCACCTTACATATGCTCAATGAGTTTGTGATAGAGTACAGAAAATCACTCTGGGCACCCAAGTGAGCTAATAGGAAGTGTGCTGGAAATCTTTCTGCCCCATGAGGCTGAGCAGATCTAGCTAGCATGGACATTCTGGGCAATTCCTAGGGTTTCGTGGATAAGCACGGGGAAGGAGGAAAAGAGAAGGGGTTCACTTGTTCAGACATAACTCTCTTCACCCTCTTGCTCCTCACTCCCACCATTTCCCCCTTAGAGAACCACTGTCTGGAGACCAGTCCTATTGGGAAGAAGGTCTAGGCCTGCAGACGCTGATTCTGGGGTACTGGTGTGGGCATGCATGTAAGTAAGACATGATTGTTCTTTTCTCTAATAAAAAGAAGAAAGACTTCACCACCAATAAAGGAAATTTTCTCTGGGTCACTGGAGGTCACAACAGTGTGGATGGCTGCTCTCTGTCTCTGGAAGCAACCCATGGGTTGAGGAAATGGCTAGAGGCCCAACTTTCATTCCAGCCCCTCCCTCCACACTTCATGGATCCTCTGGGCAGTGGGTGAACCTGGAGACGGACCAGATTGAAAGGTTCCCGGTGATTCCTCGAGACAGGGACAGAAATGGTCCCAGAGCCGCCAGCCTGTCCACTCTCTGCTGAGGGTCAGCAGCTTCTTCTTCCCACCCTTTGTTCTCAGGAGAGATGTCCCCTAACCTTATAAGGAGTCTCTGCCTCATTATCAAATAACATCCGTCCCCCAAGACAGGCAGGGGCAGTTGGATCTTTTTTGTACCAAATCCTGGTGAGGCTTTGAGATTCTTTTCAAATTTTTCCGAAGTCACTCGGTGCCACCTGCTGTCCCGGACCCGGTTCACTCCTGCCACACTTTGTCAGGGCTGCCCAGGAGCGTCATCCTATCTTCAAGGTTCTCAGTCCCAGGAGAACTTCTGGCAAGGGCCACTGGGCACTGAAGACATGCTCAGGGGCCCCGTGGTGACCCCAGCCCTGTCTCTCAGCTCTCTCCCTCCCAGGAGTCTCGAGGACCTGAACACTCATTCATTTGTTTCCCATCAGACCTTTCTAGCATCCTGCCTTTGCTTTGGGGAATAATGACTGGAGGGTCAGAGCCCAGGTCCCTAGCTCCTTCCAGACTGAATTTCAGGCAGAGGCCACGAATGAAGAGCAGGGCCTCCAGGCTCTCCATCCTTCGGCTTGCCCTGTACGCGTTCCCATAGTGTCCCATGCCTGCTAGACACATGTCCTGCCTGGTGGAGCCCGAACTCCACAGAAAGTGGGTGCAGCTGCCTTGCCCCCACGGAATTCCACACTCCTTGCCTCGTGCTTGCAAGCAGGTCCCCCAGGATGTGGCTCCTGGTCTGTGTCCCAGAAAGTGGACCCATGTTGATTCCTCATGACCCAGACCCTTCCTCACTAATACACACAGCCATGATGTCAGATGGTTGTTTTTCATCTCCTGTGTCTGTTTCCACTGCTACTCCTTCTCGCTCCCCTTTCTGTGAAACCTTTCTTCTCTCCACTCTAGTGCCCTCAGGAACCCATTCTTTATCCCTATACTCTTAGGAAAGGATTTGAAAAATAGAATTACAGGGTTACTGATGAAAGGTTTCTTTTTTTTTTTCTTTAAAAGATTTTATTTATTTGAGAAAGAGAGAGAGCATGAGAGGGGAGGTCAGAGGGGGAAGCAGATTCCCTATGGAGCTGGGAGCCCGATGCAGGACTTGATCCCGGGACTCCGGGATCATGACCTGAGCTGAAGGCAGACACTTAACTATCTGAGCCACCCAGGCACCCTGGTGAAAGGTTGCCGAGGCCCAGAGGGGTTCAGTGACTCCCCCAAGGTCACACAGCAGATGACCTCAGCCCAGTGTCAGTTCCACTGACTGCTGAGAGCAGGTTCCAGCCCAGCTCCTGCCCACTCACAAAGGGAATACTTATATCTATGTGCAATGGAGCCAGCCTGTTCGAAGCCCTCCCCGACTACCAAGTACCACTGTTCTGCCTCCTTAACTCTTGAGTCCTGACTACACTGGATATGACACCACCTCCTGAGTGATGAGGAAGGAATCACTGAAGAGTCCAATTCCTAGCATAAGACAAAGTATACAAAATTAAATATGGGATCATGGGCCTTTTCTGGCCCCCAAAGTCACACTGTATTGATTATGGATAGTTTTTCACTGAGAAGGCCCACTAGGTGGGATCATTTGACATTTTGTTCCATCCTGGAAATGATGGGCCTAGAGGATGCTGAACTTGACACAGCTTATGAGGCCTTCCTTGAACTACCCTTGCCTACCTCTCCATGCCTCTCAGGTACTCCTTACTGCATCCATAATTAACATTCCATTTCTTCCAATGCCCTGAAGATTTCTCTCTGGTCTTCTCCTTCTCCTTCTCCTCCCCCTCCTCCTCCTCCTCCTCCTCCTTCTTCTTTCTCTCCTTCTTCCTCTTCTTCTTCCTCTTCTCCTCCTCCTTCTTTTCTTCAGATTTTTTTTATTATTGTTATCATTTGCCCCAGGGGTACAAGTCTATGAATCATCAGGCTTACACCCTTCACAGCACTCACCATAGCACATACCCTCCTCAATGTCCATAACCCATCCACCCTACCCCTACCCTCCCACCCCCCAGTAACCCTTAGTTTGTTTCATGAGATTAAGAGTCTCTTATGGTTTGTCTCCTTCCTGATCCCATCTTGTTTCATTTTTTCCCTCCCTATCCCCCACGACCCCCTGCCCTGCCCCTCAAATTCTTCATATCAGAGAGATTATATGATAATTTTCTTTCTCTGACTGACTTATTTCACTTAGCATAATACTCTCTAGTTCCATCCATGTCGTTGCAAATGACAAGATTTCATTTCTTTTGATAGCTGCATAGTATTCCATTGTATATATATACCACATCTTCTTTATCCATNGCATGTGCCCCTGAGGATCACTACCTTTGTGTCTTTAGGGTAACTACCCAGTAGTGCGATTGCTGGGTCATAGGGTAGCTCTATTTTCAACTTTTTGAGGAACCTCTGTACTGTTTTCCAGAGTGGCTGCACCAGCTTGCATTCCCACCAACAGTGTAGGAGGGTTCCCCTCTCTCCACAACCTCGCCAACATCTGTCCTTTCCTGACTTGTTAATTTTAGCCGTTCTGACTGGTGTGAGGTGGTATCTCACTGTGGTTTTGATTTGGATTTCCCTGATGCCAAGTGATGTTGAGCACTTTCTCATGTGTCTGTTGGCCATTTGGATGTCTTCTTTGGAGAAATGTCTGTTCATGTCTTCTGCCCATTTCTTGACTGGGTTATTTGTTCTATGGGTGTTGAGTTTGATGAGTTCTTTATAGATTTTGGATAGAAGCCCTTTATCTGATATGTCATTTGCAAATATCTTCTCCCATTCTGTCAGTTGTCTTTTGGTTTTGTTGACTGTTTCCTTTGCTGTACAAAAGCTTTTGATCTTGATGAAGTCCCAATAGTTCATTTTTGCCCTTGCTTCCCTTGCCTTTGGGGATGTTCCTAGGAAGAAGTTGCTGTGGCTGAGGTCGAAGAGGTTGCTGTGTTCTCCTCAATCTCTGGTCTTCTTCTTTTCCCTCCTACTCTCCTTTGCACTGATCTGAGTTCCTTGAGTTGTTTTGAAGGCCTTAGATTTATTCTATCCTAAGGTAGGCAGAAGGAGTAACACAAATGCTAGAAAAGGCAGATGCATTTTGGAGGATTTTGAGACATGTTTATCATTCACCCTTATCATTCTGCAACCTAGAGGTGTCCTCCTTACTTCTCCTGGCAAATAAGTGGGGCTCGGCCTTCAATCCATGGTTGCATGGACGGTAAGAGGAGGGGTTAGGATTCAACAGCAGGTTTGTCTGGCTTGATATTGCATTTATGTAACATAGTGTCTCTCTGCCCCTCTTCTGTCTCGACATTTAAAGCAGCTGATGTAATAGGATTTGCACATGGATCAGCTGATTTGCTCCTAACATCACCCTGTGCGATCACCTGGAGGTATCGTCATTATTTGCAAATAGTAAGATTCAAAAAGTCTAAGTAACCCTCCTGGAGTGCCACAGCAGCCACCAGGAAGCCACAATTAGAAGTAAGTAGATCTGTGGCACAAGGACAGGGGGCGTCAGTATCCTTTGCCAGATTTTGTCATCAGACACTCTCCACACTGAGCCTTCTCAGCCTGAAAAAACACAATTTTTAATTATTTTATTTAATTATTGTTTAATTAAACAATTATTTATTATTATTTTAAAAAACAAAAACAAAACAAAGAAACCCTAACAAAACCCCAAAAAACAAAAAAACGAAAACCCAGCGGGCCATGTCCCATTTGGGAACGAGGGCAGGAGGCATAGGTCTGCCCCCGAACACAGAGAAGATCCAAATCCTGAGCACCCACCTCCTTCCTTCTTGACTTTACATTTCCCATTGTTAAACATTAATCTTTTGAGGGAGAAACACCAAAATGCTGATATAATTATCCAAATCAGTGTTTTCCGTCCTGACAAGGTTTACTCAATGAATAGCAAAGCTTCTGAACTTTGTCCTTCAGTCTTGTTATTCTGAAAGGTGTTTGACCTTTAGTAATGCAAACACCAAAAATCATTATTACCAGACTTCTGCGTCTTGGCCTTGCATAGCAAGCAGTGAAAAGACCGAAAAAAAAAATTTAATAGAAACAGGAACTTTGGGCTTTTTTCAGTTTGTCTCTTTTCAAAGCGGTGTTTTCTGGCTTCGTGTCAGTCCGTAGGGCCTTGAGTGAATTATGGTACATCAGTAGAGTGGTATAGTCAGCAGCCACACAAAAGAATGAGAATGCTTTTGGTGTAGTGATAAGTGATTTCCAAGACACACCATTCTATGAATGGAGCAAGAGTGCCTGGTATGCTCCCACTTGCATTTCAAAGAGAGGACCGTGAATATATATGAGTACATCTGTGCAGGCATCAGGTATCTCTAGATCCATACCTAAGAACCTGATGACGTCAGTTGCATTGAGAAAAGCACTGAGTGGCTAATGGATAGGATAGAATATTTCATTGTGGACTCTTTCGGGCCTTCGGATTTTTGAAATATGTGAACATACAGGCAAAAAAAATGAACTTATTTTTTAAGAAAAATTTTGGATGATGATCTCTTCATTTAAGCTCTGGAAGAGCCCTCCAGAGAGACCGGATACCATCTGGTGCCATTTAAAAAAATCGGCAAGCTTCTCTAGCAGATAGAACAAACGAGGGCTGGGAGGGGCAGGCAGGCCCAGGGCGCCCTGCCTGTGGGCCAGGTCCTGAGTGAGCCCCCTCTGTTACTGTCTTAGTCCTGCATGCAGTGCAGTTGAGATGGGATGGCACTGGTTGAAATGCTATCCCCGGCATGAAATCCCTATCAAACAAGGTTTGTAGGGATTCGACAATACAAAGGAAATTGACAATGACTACCCATTAAAACCACCACGTTGTCTGTCTTGTCCAGTCCCACAGCCCAGAGGTGACCAGTAGGAACATTTTGGCCTATTTTCTTCCATGTCTTTCTATTTTGTACCTTGTGTTCCTCACTTGGCTGAATCTCATCATCATTTCCCCATATCTTTACTGACGGACTTTCCTGGTGGCCTGATGGCTTAACATGACTTTTCTACCGTATCATTTTGTTTTCACTTGAGTACCACTCACTCCTGGGAACTCAGAATTCAGATTGTATTTTCTGCATCTCTTAAAATATCTTTGTGTTGTTGGTTTTTTAAAAGATTTTATTTGTCAGAGAAAGAGAGAGTGCGCACAAGCTGGGGGAGCAGCAGGCAGAGGGAGAAGCAGTCTCCCCAGTAAGGCAAGAACCTGACACGGGACTCCATCCCAGGAGCCTGAGATCATTACCTGAGCCTAAGGCAGATGCTTAACTGACTGAGCCACCCAGACATCTGGAATACCTCTGTGTTCTATCTGTGGTCTGACTTTATTCCTTACTTGGCAGGCCATGATTTTGATTCCCGTAGGATTTTTTTCTACCTCAGATCAATAAGACCTTAGCTCTCACTCAGTAGTCATGAAGATGTTGGGGCATGGAAGCAGTTTTATTATTGTTGTTTCCTTAAAATCCTGTGTAGAGCAAAATGTTTTCCTTAGCTGGGTTAACCTTGCTTGAAGAAGCGTATGCCAGACCAGACCTAGTTCAAGCAGGGAAGTGCCTACTAGTGTCAAGAAACCTCAACTATTTGGGAAAGCTTCCCCAAAAGCCGGGGCGTACAATTTTCATGCTTGCACATTCCAAGAAACCAGCACCCTCCATATACCTTGTCATACCTCAGATTTTGCCAGTGCAAGACCCTTCTCAGGTTGGATGTCTCTAGAGGTTTAAGCCTATTTTTGTCACATAGAAAGTAGCAGCCCACTGTCCACTGCAAGCCCAGGCATCCAGCCAGAGAGGTTGGGTAGCAGACAGTTCACCAGTGGGCTCTGGAACCCAACTGCGTGGATCCCAGTGGCTCTGCTCCCAATCAACTGTTTGGGCAAGGTAACTCAGTTACCTTAGTTACTAAATTACCTAAGATTAGTTACTTACTTACTAATCCATGGGGGTGGGGGGCCCATTCCTGCATATGAAAAAGAAAACTATAATACTACTACCTCATTGCCTATTGTGAAAGTTAAGTGAGTTAAATATAAACACATATACAGTGGCGGGCCCCGGTAGTAGTTGCTCCATAAGTCACCTAGCAGTAGCAGATGCTCAGTAAACTTTGGTGGATTGGACAAGTGTATATTGTCAGTGGGAAACAGAAGCCCTATTAAGTCATTCTTATTGGCTTTGCCAAGGTCGACCCAATTTCCTAGATTGATAGTGGATAAATATCAACAAAGATATCTACAAAATACTAAGCTTGATTTACTGTTGACACTAGAAGATGCAGCTGTTCTCAGAACTTTTGGGAGAGTTGGGATTAGGCCTGGTTATTGCCTTTCGCCAATGCTGATGGCTACATGGTGGGGCTAGAAGGGTGGCCCATCTCTATAGTGTGGCCCGTGGAGAGAAGCCTGTGAAGGAGCAGAGCAAGACGACAGCACTCAACAGAGGGCTATTCACACAAGCCAGGCTCTCCTGTTCCTCCTTCGCAGTAGGCTCTCGGAGACATTGGTTAGACTCATACTGAGACAGACCTTGAGTACGAGTGGCCTTTCCCCTCTCGCCCCTCCATTCTCACGGGCTCTGCAGAGAAGCCCGAGGTCTTTCCTCATCTGGAAAGAAAAGTAAGCCAGGCTTGTTTATGATACAGTCTCTCCACGGTCTGCTCATACCTCTCTAACCAGTGATAGCAATTATAGCTTTTTCTGTCTTCATAACAGGGGACTGTTTCTATACCCAGGAGTTTGATTGTCCTGGATTGGACTGCTCATTAATGTGGAACTCTGAATTTCCAGATCCCTGTTTCTTAAATTAAAGCTCCATAAATTATGACCCTTTTTTCCCCAGTTTTGTGACCTTGTGTAGATGATAATCTTAAAAAACAATGACAACAAAGTATGAACATTTTGTGCTCCATCTGGCTGACCACCCTATAACCTGGTCCTGTCTTTGAACTTGGAGCCTGAATTTGAGTTAACATTCATGTTTAAGATTGTGGTGGTACCAACAAACAGGCTAAAGAAAATACACAGATACTGTGCTTTGCCCAGAAAAGACTAAATAACCACAAAGCAGGCTAGACAAATGGCCATCATTGTAGTTTCCATGATAAGTTAATTAATTAATCTGGGGGAGAAATGAATCATCACATGACACACAGTGAACTGAAGATGGGGACCAACATCATGTCAACTTCGTAAATGGTGAATGTCATTACAACAAAACCATATCATCTGTCATATTAAAGTTAGTTTGAATTTTATTAACTTATAGATTTAAAAAATTTTAAACGAACAACACACATAT
This sequence comes from Ailurus styani, assembly GCA_002007465.1. Classification (NCBI taxonomy): domain Eukaryota; kingdom Metazoa; phylum Chordata; class Mammalia; order Carnivora; family Ailuridae; genus Ailurus; species Ailurus styani. The sequence goes on along the minus strand of LNAC01000396.1, from coordinate 1,543,048 downwards.
AGGAACACCTGTGTGACTCAGTTAATTAAGTGGCCGACACTTGGTTTTGGCTCAGGTCTTGATCTCAGGGTCATGGGATTGAGCCCCATGTCAGCTCCATACTGAGTGTGGAGTCTGCATGAGATTCCTTCTTGCTTCTTCTCCCTCGCCCTCTGCTCACGTGTGTGTGCATTCTCTCTCTCTCTCTCTCTCTCTCTTTAAAATAAATAATTTTTTAATTATTTGCCCCAGGGATACAGGTCTGTGAGTCATCAGGCTTACACCTTTCACAGCACTCATCATAGCACAAACCCTCCCCAATGTCCATAACCCATCCACCCTATCCCTACCCTCCCACGCTCCAGTAACCCTCAGTTTGTTTCGTGAGATTATGAGTCTCTTATGGTTTGTCTTCTTCCCGATCCCATCTCGTTTCATAAAATAAATACATTTTTAAAACAACAACACACATTGAGAGTTTATGCTAACTTTATATTTGTAAACATTTAAACAATTTCATATGAATAGTAACTTAAGCTGGCCCTGGGGATCCGTAAAAGCTTTAAGGGTGGCTGTTTCATTTTTCTATGAAAAGGGTGGAGATTTTATATATAAGTACAAATATGCATATATGTGTGTATACACATATGAGTACATGCACGTATCAAAAGTCAAGTTTGTGGTGAGCACAGCATAAGGTATAGACTTCTCAACTCACTATGTTGTACATCTGAAACTAATGGGACTTGTGTGTTAACCATACTTCAATAAAAAAAAACACTAAAAAGAGAGAGAGCAAGCAAAGTCTAGTTTGAGAAACACTGCTCCAGGTGATTATGGCGCAGCTGTGCTGGGCTTCTGGTGGAGGGATTAGAAGGTGGAGAGGAAAGGGGACAAGGGAGCAAAGTATAAAGGAAGTGCAGCAAACCGAGAGAGAAGAAGCAAAAGAGTTTGTAAGTTTGAAGAAGGGAGAGTTTGAAATACGAAAGAGTAGAAAATGGAAAAATGCGGACATTTGGCTCATGTAGATCTGAATCTAATTTAAATATCTGCTCTCCCTTTATAGTTGTTTGTTCCTGGATAAGTTATTTAACCTTGCTGAGATTTAGTTTCCCTGACTACGGAAATGGGAAGAAATAATACTATCTACCTTAAGAGCTGTTGATGGAAGTTTGTGAAATGCTGTGTGTCAACTGTCTGGTGCACAGTATGTCCTCAGTGAATGCTAGCTCCTCTCCTGTTTCCCCCAATACTCAGTGGATTAATCAGTTTTTCTCTTTCTTCCCCCCCTCACAACTTGACTAAGATATAATTGACATATCACGCTATATAAGTTTAAAGTGTACCAGGTAATGACTTGATACACTTATATATGGTGAAATGTTTACCAGAATATGATGAATTAACACAACTTGGACCTCGTACAATGACCATTTTGTTGTTATGATGAGAACATTAAAGCTCTACTCTCAGCAACTTTCAAGTATATAGTACAGTACTAAGTTTTTATTAAATGTCTATAAAGCACAGGAGAAATAAGAGAAAGTATGAATGAGAAGTGATATTATAGGCATTAAAATAAAATAAATACATTAAAATAAAATAAAATAAAATAAAATAAAATAAAATAAAATAAAAGCTCTTCCATTGGTATCTCTTACCTTGAGCCAGGCCTGATTGTCTATATAAAGGAATTGATTTAAGACTTACTGTCTCCAAATTTTTTTGACTGCACACCTTGCATGATTCTGAATAAAGGTCTTTCTTTAACAAATATTTAAAGATAAGAGTGATTAAAATATTACATTTAAGTCGCTCTCATGTAATAATCCAAGCTTAAGCAATGTGAAGTTTATATGGTGGTTAAATGGGTTAAAGGTCCAGCTTCTTTGTGCCTTACTGCTCTATCTTCCTGAAATATGGTGCCTAATCCCTGTTCTAAGCTGGCTGCTCCAGCTCCTACCCTCATGTCTGCATCCCAGCCAGCAAGAAGAAGGAAAAAGAAGGGCGCATTCCTTTCCTTTTTAAGAACATGACCTGGGGTGCCTGGGTGGCTCAGTTGGTTAAGCAACTGCCTTCGGCTCAGGTCATGATCCTGGAGTCCCAGGATTGAGTCCCACATCGGGTTCCCAGCTCCATGGGGAGTCTGCTTCTCCCTCTGACCTTCNCCCCTCCCCCTAAAAAAAAAAAAAAAAAAAATTTAAAAAAAAAAAAAAAAAAAAAAAAAAAAAAGAACATGACCTGAAGTTTGCACATATCATGGCTGCTGAGATTCAATTGGTCTGAGGCATCACCTGGCCACTTGTAGTTACAAGGGAAGCTGACAAATATGGTGTTAAGTGGGTGACCATGTTCCTGGTTAAAATTCGGAATGCTATCGGGCGCCTGGGTGGGTCAGTGGGTTAAAGCCTCTGCCTTCAGCTCAGGTCATGATCTCAGGGTCCTGGAATCGAGGCCCGCATCCGGCTGCCTGCTCAGCGGGGAGCCTGCTTCCTCCCCTCTCTCTCTCTGCCTGCCTCTGCCTATTTGTGATCTCTCTCTCTGTCAAATAAATAAATAAAATCTTTAAAAAAATTTGGAATGCTATCAAATAAGGAAAGAAAAATACTGTGTGTGTATAGGGGGGAGGATTAGCTGTGCCTGATACCTTATCATTACCACGTTTGAGTACGCCCTCTAAATGTGAATTTATATATATTCATGTATTTAAAATTACATCGAAATAAGACTGTTAATATATTGCATATATTTAAAACATGTCCAAAAAGAAATTTTAGGAAGATGAGAAAATATATAACCAAAGTTCTAAAATGTTTCCTACAGCCCAATGGAACATCTTGTTCATTTTGGAGACTACTATTGGTCTATATAATGCCAAACAATCAATTACATTTTTTTAAAAAGCCAAATTATCTTGTTTTTTAATCATTATATAGAAAGTTATAGGCAATGTGGAAATAATGAGAAAATGTAAACACACCCTCTTTTAAGCCTGAATGTATCCCTTTAAAAACATGTGTTGAGCCTCAATTGTGTTCAATCTCCACATTAAATGTTGGGGATACAGAGATGAACAAGATACAGTCTCTGTGCCTTAAGACATCCTTGAGGTAGTAAGAGAGGGGAGCAATTATTTTAATCCAGTGCAGTAAGACCAGCTGTGGAGGTTTAGGGGCTCAGCCCAAGAGCTTCATACAGATAATAACATTGAGTTAGTGAGACTTGACTGAGTCTAACCACACGAGGAGGGGCAGAAACTTGTGGTTGGGAGGTTGCATCTATTTACGAGAAAGGCGGGCAATAGTCCAGGGGCTCCCCTGCTTTAGGGGAGTAGGTACCCCCAGATCCATGGGATGTGGCCGGCTGGGTCTCCAGCAAGCCCAGGGCCAGAGCATTTCACTTTGCCTTTTTGTGTCTCCCTGCATGTGGAGTCCTGCCTCTATCTGGGCATGGAGTGGCCTCACGATGACCACATACAGCCCCACCAAGACCCGTGTCTTCAAAGAATGTCCAGTGCTCCAAATTATCCTTTTTGCCCTCTTTAAAAGCCAATTACTTCAGGGCCATTGATCTCAGCCAGAGGCCATAAAGGAAAACATCTGCTCCGCTAAGGTGTGAGCACCACATAGCAACCAAGTAGTCATCCCTCTGGCATTTTATTCGTGCCCTTGAAAGGTAAAGCCATAAATCACAGGGATGAATTTTTTAAATGTGGCCTGACCGCAGCATGTTGGCAACACGAGGAGATCTCCTCAAGCCCCTTGAATTTCTCACCTTTATTTAGCCTTTGTCGGCCATGGAAGCCTGTTTCCCTGTATTTCCCTCAGGGTAGAACATCTTCCGTTCTCGCACATTCCTGGTCCTTGTGTCTTTTTTTTTTTTTTTTCAGATGCGTGACACCTACCATGAGTGAGCACAAACCCACTGTAAAAATCCAAGATAGAGTAAGAGAAAGTGTGGAGATGCCTAAGAGTGTTAAGCAGGTCCTGGGTAGAACCAAGGCTGCCATTTCAAGACATCAGGGTGGGCCCTGATTTCAAAGGACAGGAGAGATTTACGCTGTCATTGGCCTTAGAGGTCTGCAGCACTTAGCGCTTTTCCTGTCTAGCTGGGCTGACTTGAGCAGAGACAAGGGGAAGGTAAGGGAGGATCATGTTATGCTTTACAATGAGAGGTAACCGTAGAAGCTTCCACTGTTAGGTACGCCGCCACGTTGTGAGAGCTCGCAGGACAAGCTACGGGTCTCTCCCTGCTCTTCCAGGCGGATGACAAGTTTATACTTCCCTGCCCCCCTTCAGGTGGGATGTGGCCGTATCCCATGCTTGGGGTGATAAAAGATGAGTAGAAGTGACATATCGTTTCTGGAAGGAGGCTTCAAAAGCCAGGGTACTCTTTGCTTCTCCTTCTGTGGTGACTGTGGAAAACACACTTTGGAGCAGAAGGACCCCGAGGGACTGCAATAAGCAGGGTCCCCCTTGAAAACCTGCCTAGAACAGGGAACCTGGACTAGAAACACCCTTTTCTTGTGTTCAGCCACTGAGATTTGGGGTGGCTACTACGGCATAACCTGGCTTATCTGACACACCTGGGTTGTTCCACTTCACCTGGTGTCACCGTAGAAATACTCAATAAATTAGCGTCCTGGTTTAAAATCTGATTTCAAGTCATGGAAACCAACTTGAACTACTTGGAAAGCTAAAAGAGGACTATGGCATGGGATACGGGGAGTGTCCTAGGATCCAAGAGCTGGAATTTAGCTAGGCCTTGGGAAGACAGCAGGACCAGATGTCTCAGATATGGAAAATTCTGATACCCATCCTCTCCCTCTTCCTTGGGTAACAGAAGCCCACAATTTTAGGTGGGCACGTGGACACTCAGAATAAAAACTGCATTTTCTAGTTACCCTTGCTGCTCAGTGTGACTATGAAGCTAACTTCTGAGTAACAGGACGTGAGCAGAAGTGATATTCACTTTTGAGGCTAAATCTTTGAGGAAGAGCATGTTCAATGTCGCCATTTTCTCTCCTCCTACTCGTTGGCATGCCAGTGTGATGCAGTGGTTGGAGCAGCCACTTGGAACCGTAAGACGAAAGCTACAGGCTAAGGATGGTTAACGGTAGACAGGAGGAATCTGAGTCTCCCACATCATTTAGACCCCACACCAAGGATGGAGTACCGATCCAGTTTTGTTTTGTTCTTGTGAGGCAGAAGTAGACTTCCATCTCACTTAATCCACTGTACTCTTACACTCTTTTGTAGAGCAGCCTAAATTGTATCCTAGCTAATGCACCATGATCTGGAAAGATGCCTGGACACTATCTCCATGTTTCCTGTGCCTCTTTCTGTTCCCCTCTGCAACCTCTGCTTGATTCTTATTTCCCTGGGCCAGTGTTCTCTGCTGCCTCTGAGAAGCATCCTGTTTGTTTGTGCAATAAACATTTATTGAACACGCATTCTGTGCTGGGAACCATGAGAAGCACTAGTGACAAAATGATAGATCAAACAGATCTTTTTTTTTCTTTCATGGAGCTTACAGAGAAATAGTGAAAACAGAGAATAGAGGTTGAAATAAATGTGAACCAGAGACAAACAGAAAATGATTATCATGGCACTTGAAAAAATAAAAGAACTTTATTAGGGATGAAGTAAAGAGAGGTGATGATAATGGAAATGTGGGCAGGGCCTAGATCAAGGAAGACCCTGCAGGCTGTATTAAGGAGTTCAGCCTAACACAGATCAATCATGTCCAGAGTGGGTAAGAAGATCCACTGGGGTATGAGAAGAAAATATTGAACTATGATCTCTATTTTTTAAATCGCATTTTAAAATTTTATGTCTTATTCTTCTTTTAAAGATTTTATTTATTTGAGAGTGAGAGAGATGGAGATAGTGAGAGAGCACAAGCAGGGAGGAGAGGGAGAAGCAGGCTACTTGCTGAGGAAGGGGCCTGATTCGGGGCTCGATCCCAGAACCCTGGGATCATGAAGCTGAAGGCAGACGCCTAAGCGACTGAGCCACCCAGGCGCCCCTCGTGTGTCTTATTCTTGATAATGTATGTAATTGACTAGTCTAGTAGCACTAGAGTAGCACATGTTTATAATTTATACTTAAGTAGGCAGGGAATGGGGGAGCCACAGAAGGGTTTGCTTATAAGCAGGGGTAGCATGATCAACTTGGCCCTTCAGGAAGGACACTTAGGCTGCAGTCTGGAGAATGGGTTGGAGCAAAGCAAGATTATTGGCAGGGAGGGAGACAAATCAGAAGACAGGCATGAGAGCAGCTGAGAGATTAGGAAAGTCTGAGCTGGGTAGTGGCTGGGCAGATAGGAGACGTATCCTAAAAAGAGAATGTTAGGACTTGGTGACATATTCATTATGGGGAAGAAAGAGAAACAGAAATGATATGGGGGATTCTGCTTTTAGTATCAGGATGAATGGTGGGCCTGTTTGCTGCAATTTTAGGCAAGATAAGGTCTGGAAATTGTCTTTAAATTTGGGGACATAGACATTACTGGTGAAAATTTAAAAAGAGAGAGTTTCGGTGTGAGAATGTGGACCAGAATACAATGGGCTGAGGACCAGAATACAAAGGTGAGGAGACTGAGACACCTAATTTGGGCAACTTGTTCAAGAAATGTAGTTGTGAATGTGATGATAGTGAAAGCAGGGCTGATTTGTGCCTTGCCTTTTAGATGGGAAGACCTTTCTTTCACTTTGTAAGAAATCTATTCTCTCCCCTTTATCCTCCTCTCAAACTATTCTTTTCAGACACATACCCACCTCCATCCTTATCACCATTCTGTCCAATTTCTCTGTTACTTTAAGAAAATCTCTTAGTTTTATTCAGTCAAAAGCTAACAGTAATAATAGACGACTCATATAAAAGTAATTATGGTGATGCACCTGCGAGAAGGAAAAGGAAGTTTCCAGGTAATATTAGATAGGGAAATAAGGCAGACAACCTCTAAAACCTTTGGGAGTACCCAGAGGTTTCATTCAGACACATTTGTGACCACCTCATTCTCTTTTTCAAGTTGCCCCTGAAATAATTAGACACCACTTGTTATTTTTTTTTTAAGTATCTCAAGATCATGGCAGTGTTTTGTGCTGTTTTTCTATGGTATGTTGCCCCCCTGAAGGCTTTTGAGGGCCAGCCTAGGAAATAAACTCCATTAACAGTCTCCTCCTTGTGGCACCTGGGTGGCTCAGTGGGTTAAAGCCTCTGCCTTCGGCTCAGGTCATGATCTCAGGGTCCTGGGATCGAGTCCCCCACATAGTGATCCCTGCTCGGCAGGGAGCCTGCATCCTCCTCTCTCTCTGCCTCTCTCTCTGCCTGCCTCTCTGCCTACTTGTGATCTCTCTCTGTCAAATAAATAAATAAAATCTTTAAAAAAAACCACACCAATCTCCTCCTTAAGGCAAATACCATTTCCAGGTTTTACTTTATAGAAACGAACCAGAGGGGTTTGCTTCTTGGCTTGAGGGGCCTCTGGGTCAACAGAGGGGCCCACAGGAGTTACCACTGAGGGTGTGGCTCCTTCCTTGGTTTCTTCTGGGCAGGGAGTGACTCTGGCGCTGGGGAGAGGCCAGGGAAGGCCACTGTTTCACCTCTGTTAAAGGTGCACCCGCCTCAGGCCCTTCTTTGCACAGGAAGACTGACAAGGAGAAGATGGACCTACTTGGGAAATTCAAATTAAATCTGGCAGGCCCCTGGGGGCCCAAGCTCCCCAACAAGGGCAAATGGTCCTTCCCTGGTACAGTCCTCGCCTCCGCTCAGAAGTCGTCATCTCCTGTGACCTCCCTCTGCCCTCAGCCATGAAACTGGGTCGGGGCTGGGCAGAGGCCCAAAGCTTCCCCCGACTCCCCCCTCCATCAAATGAAGCCCATAAATAACCTGCTGTAGTGCCCTGCCCGGCTGCTTTCTCTACCGGCCCCTTAGGACCTGGGCCGGCACCCCCCCGCTGGCTGCTCTGGCCGAAGAGAAGAAAACTAAACCGCGCGAGTGGCGGGCGCGGGCGCGGGCGCTGCCGGGCGCCCCTCCCCTGCCCCCTTCTCAGAGCCCCCCCACCCCCTCCCGGGGCGTTTGTATAGTTGACACCTGCAGCACGGGCGGCCGCCGGGGCTTCCCGACACAAGGCGCTGGTACCTGAGCCCTTGACTGGTAATGCACCATAAACGGCTCCTTTCAGGCCCTTTCAGAGAGGGAGCGCGGAGGTCACCCTGTCTACAAACCCCTCTGTGTCCGCCACGTCTCCCGGGCCCCGGGTGCCCGGGCCCCCAGCCGCAGAGCACGCCGGTCCGTGGGAATCCCAACACTTGTGCTCCACTTGGCCGGCGGGGCGGGCGGGGCGGGAGGGGGAGAGAGACCACCCGGCCCTCCCCCAGCCCGGCCCCCTCCGCCCGCCGCGGGCTCGCTCACAGAGCGCAGCGAGTGGAACGAATGGGTGCCGGCGTCCTCAGACGCTCGCGGAAATCCAATGATAAGGCGGGAGGGGCCCCCGCCCCAGCCTGGCGGCCGACGCCCTCTCCGGCCTGAAAGGTACAACGCAGGTGTCTGGCCAGACAGTGCCTCGCCTCCGTCCCCTCTCCCCCCCGCGGGCGCGCGCGGCCCACCGCGAAAGGCCGAGCTGTCGGGGGCGCGATCCCGGCTCAGGGGCGGCGGAGTCCCGGCGCGTGCAGCCCTCCGAGGGCCGGGGAGGGTGGCCGGGGGCGGGAGGGGGTGTCGTACCTGTGGCGCAGGCGGCCCAGGGAACGCGACCCGGCTGGTGCTGCGAGCGGCTGTGCGTATTTTGCGCCATCGCAGGCGCGCGAGCTGCTGATGCGAAAGGAGCGTCCCTGGCCTCGGCGGTGAGGCAGAAGTTCGCCATCTCCCACGCCGGGCTTGGCGCCCTTGAGCTTGGCGCACGCGGCGCAGAGCCGCAGAGGCGGATAAAGGCAGAAAGTGTCTCCCGAAACATTGTTCCAGTGTCTCCCCGAGAGAGGGGACGGGGGAATGACACGGAACGGGGAGAACACCCACGCGCAGAGCAGCTACGGCCGCCGTCTTTTGCCAACTGAGCTCCCATCTCCCCGTCTGTCCTGGCTCTGGGGACAGACAGGCGGGAAGGGGGCGCAGCGCCGAGGGCTTGGCCGCGCCCGGGGGGCTGCGGGAGTCGCCAGCCGAGGTCACCCAAGCCCGGCGAGAGAGCCTTCCGCCCGCTGGAAAGCCGGCCCGAGGTGGGGGGAACCGCGGCGGCGCGGGAGGCAGCGCGCGCCCGGAGGCCGGTGCCCTGGCGCCGCGCGCCCCCTCCCGGGGCCGCAGGGAACCGGGGTTACCTGGGGAGCCGGGCTTTGTCGGCCATGCTGGCGCTCTGCGGCCCCAGAACTAATTAAACGCCTCTTTTGGCCAAGAGAAGCCTCGCGCAGGACGGGGTGGGGGCGTGTGGGGGCGGCATGTGGGCACGGGAATAATCAGCCCCATTCTTGCGCTTCTACAAAACCCGCGGCGCAGCGAGAAGTGAACAGCGGCCGCCTGAATGGAGGTTTCAAAAGGCGACACCTGCAAGCGCGGCCGGTTGTGAATTGAATGGAGTCCAGCGCGGCGCCCGCTCGTACCTGAGCCGCGAGCTATTAGTGTCAGGCGCTCCCGGTCGCCTGGGCGGGGAAGCGCGCGGCCCGGCCGCCCGCGCTCAATGCGGCAAGCTGCCGCGCGGCCGCTCCATGGGAATGTCGCCACTTGTGCTGCTCGCGGTCGGGAGGGGGTGCGCTGCCCTTTCAGAGACAGACACAATTAGGCAAAATGCTCAATGAACATTATAAATGATGTGCGATCGCTCTGCAGATTGCCTGGCAAATCAAATTATATGGTCGCTCGCGGGCTCTTTCCATGTGCTTTTAAAACGTAAACAGGTATTCGCCGATTTAAAAAAAAAAAAAAAAGAGCCGACTCAGGGATTCCGGAAAATACAACTGAAAGACTCGGTGTTGAATATTCACACGTCCCCTTTGTTAGCGATTGACTTCACAATGGGCTTGGGGAGGGGGTGCGCTTGGACGAGACACATTTTTTACTGTCTTACATACTGCAGAGGAAGGCACCAGAAGTTTGCATTTATTACAACTCACAATTACAGTGGAACCCTCTTTTTTCTTTTAAGACTAAAATTCTTCTCATAATGAATGACTTGAAAGCTACTGTCATTCTAATCAGATGGAAGAAACATTCTAATCAGATGGAAGCTGGCCCGGGTGCGCTTGGGGAGGGCGGGGGGCAGACCCGTGGGGCTCCCTGGCACTGAGTGCTAACCCGGGAAGGAGCTGGCTGGGGGAAACCGTTGCTCCACGCTCCACACAGCCCAGGCTCCGGGCCTCGGTTTCAGCCGTCGGACTCCCTGGCTGCCCGCCGGCCTCCCTGCCTCCCGCTGCCCTCCAGGACAAGCCAAGCGCGGGGCCAGCGAGAGCAAGCAGCGCCGCTCAAGGAGGCTCCAGCGGGCCACGGGCACGGGTTCCCGGGCACCCACGCTCCGTCCCAGTTTGGCCCCGAGCTCTGCGGCTGGCGACTTGTGGAGAAGGGGCAGCTGGAGGCGCCCAGATTGCGCGGACCCCCGCCGAGGCCAGGAGTCGCGCCCCAGGCAAGGGGCTGTCAACGAGGAAGAGCAGAGTCGATTTTAGTTTCTAAAAAAGGAAGCAAGGAAGCGGCAGCAATCCGCTGCCTCACGTCCCTGCCGACCTCCATCTCATTTTCGATTTTCTACTCTTTTGGTTTTCAGATAATTGGGCCAGAGGGAGGGGTACAGAATTGGGGCTCCTGGAGACAGTTGGCAACTATATGTATCTTGCTGATGAAAGACACGCAGAAAGGAAGACGAAATCTGACTTTTTGGTTCGCCTTTGTCGCTGACTCACTGTGTTACCTTGGACAAGTCGTTTAATGTCTGGGGCTCAATTTCCTTATCCATGAAATGGGAATAATGTTGCCAATTGTCCGATTTGTCTCCCTCACAACATTTTTACTACTTTAGTTGGGAATGGCAATCTTTTTGGTAGATTGCTATTGTTTGTTAGCCTTAGAGTCAAGGGTTGTGCACAAACCCAAGGGATAAAAAGCTTTTAGAAGGACAATCTCAGAAAATCAGAGTTCTGAGCATTTGCAGTCCTCTCCCACCTTTTGTCTCCATCTGCAGTTTTTGTTGGATGTCCGTTTTTGTTGGGACCAGAGGCAAGGAATGCTCTTCCTCTCTGCTTCCCGGTGCTGAGAGGTGTTGGGAGTGATGAGAGCAGAACTCAACCAACATACAGCCCATGTAGCAGCGTGTGTATGTGTGTGTGTGTGTGTGTGTGTGTGTGTGTGTGTGTGTGTGTGTCGTGAGCCCCTGTGTTCAGAAGGAGGCAGGTCTTCAGTAAATTTTCATCTCTCATTGTCAGAAACTTTTCTCGCTGGTACCAGTGACCACTCCGTGAAGAACAACTTATGAAGTGCTTTTAAGAATAAGGAAGATGACTTTAGTTGACAAAGAACATTTCTTTACAGCATTTCTGGGCATGAGAGTTCCCTCATGAGGGTAAGGGGAGCCCGAAGAGCCAGGTGCGCTGGCCTTGGTGCTGAAGGTAAAGGCCTCGCTTTCAGAGGCAACGTCTCTCAAATCAATGGCCATTGGAGCTGCCAAAAGAAAGATGCAAAAGGCTGCATCCTCCAAATACCTCCCTCCCTCCTAGAGGGTGTGCTTGTTTTGTATGTGTGCATGTGTGCAAAATGGAAATAATGTGAAAGCCACTAGTACTAGAACTAGAACTAGTACTAGAACAACTAGAAACAGATGCCCAGTGAATTTTAGTTAATTGAGTGGATATTTGGGTACCTTTCTCTTAATCCCTCCCATAGCTTACCTATTAAATTCAGTGTGGGAAGATTTTTACTAAATAATGATCTTAGAATGTCTTAAAATGCATGAATTTTTTCTAGCTTTCTTTCCCCTGTTTGATTTAAACATTATTGTGGACAAGTTTTTTTTTTTTTTAAGATTGTATTTATTTGACAGAGAGAGACACAGCGAGAGAGGGAACACAAGCAGGGGGAGTGGGAGAGAGAGAAGCAGGCTTCCCACTGAGCAGGGAGCCTGATGTGGGGCTCGATCCCAGGACCCTGGGATGTGACCTGAGCCGAAGGTGGATGCTTAACGACTGAGCTACCCAGGTGCCCCTATTGTGGACAAGTTTGGATGGAGAGCAAAGCTTATAAAAACCAAGAGCTGTTCAGCCAGCATTCTACTCCCTAATGGTATTTAGGTTCTATACTATCTCTGGGTTCAGAAAAAGACGATTCTGCCTCAGAAAAAGGAACGATGACTGGGACAGAGTGATCTTGGAAAGGTGCATCTGGTTTTAATTAATGATCTCTTCTGTAGTCTCTAAGGAAAGTCATTTGGTGCTGGATTAAATGGGTGATGAAGACTTCATGTGTGTCATATGTGGGCAACATTTCTCTTGGGTTAAAACATGGTTGAAAGACCATGGACCAATATTTCTGTTCACTTTTCTGTCACAATGTCCTATTTAATAATTAAAAATCCATTTCTATGACCTGCTCATTGAAAATAGAAATCAAGTATCATTGCAAAGATGTATGCTTTAACAAGCTAAGAAAACAAATAAAATTTTGAATTAAAAGGAGGAAAATAAGATATACTAGGACCAAGTTCTGTGCACTTGCAAAAGATGGTCTAAAATTTTGGCTCCAAACTTCCCAAAAGTTAGTGTAAAGAGGAAACACAATAAATGTCATGATTTACGGTATGTAAAATACAAATAAACTGCTTTCTTACAGAAAAACATTTATGGTCCTGACACCTGAGAGAAATTTCTTCCATGTGTCCCCACAAAATGGTGTCTCAAACACTGACTTCAACAGTATCCCTAAAGTAAATGGATTTGAGTTATGTGGCTGGTCCCATTGCTGTTACTCAGTACGGCCCTACAATATTCCCTTTGTCTAAGGAAGACTAAAACTGCTGAGAAAAGGATCTGGGAAATGCCATACTCACTCTCAATGCAATGTTGGGATTGCGTGTTGAGGGCAAGCCATCCTGGGAGTCCTTACTTTATAGTTGTTGCAGATTCTAAAAGATTTGCAAAAATACTCTGGGTACGCAGCCTGGTAGCTAAGGTATGATCAATGACAGGGTTGCCCCTGTCACTTGTGCTGGAGCCATCAAAGCCACTGCTGGATCCAGGCTTAGTGTCCATGAAAATGATGTTTCAATGTCACATTCCTAGGCCCCAGAGATTTTGATTCAGGATTTTTTCAGGCTCACTAAAAAAATACATGTACAAGTGTGGTACAAATATGTATACTGAAATTCATATGTTTATAATCACCCCAGGTATGCCATGAAACCACCAAAATTGTTTCCTTTGCTTCTTGAATAGAGCTAAATAGAGCTCTACTGTGTAACTGAGTCCTAACCAAAAGAATGTAAGCAAAAGTGAGGTAGGTGACTTCTAGCATTGGCCCCTAAACCATTCTCGAATACTCAACATTGACTCTTTGTCCTCTTGTTATCTGCCAGCTGGATACAAAGAATCTAGCTGAGGACTCTGAGGCCCTGGATGATAGCAGAGACATTAGGTAGAGGGAATCTGTGGCCCTACATGGGAAGACCACCCTTTGCAACCTATTAACCATGAGCTGAGCAATAACTGCAGTTCTGTGCTGGTAAGCTACTGAAACTTGGGGACTGTTTATTACAGCATCTAGCTTTATTCACCCTAACACACCAGGTGATTCTAAGATGGTCCAATAATGACATTTGGAGGAACACTACCCTATGCAAAATTGTGCCAAAGCAAGTGATTCAGCCTTCTGGTGATAATTCCTTAGCTTGTAAGAGTGACTCAAATGTTAAGACTACCAGGTATAGTAGCAGTCCAGGTGAATATAAGGTTTGGGGGAAAGGCCTCTCTAATCACATCCTATAAATGATGCCACCTCATAAAATATACTTGGAAGTTAAATTTTTTGTGGTATTTTTTTTTCTGAAAATTTCCCTCGTCTTCCTCTTTCTTCCATGATCTTGTCACCACTAGGGGAAAAATAGGAGGCTAGGGGAAAAAAGGAAGCAAGAGCACTCGTATCGGTAGACAGTCTGTTATGTGGCAGACACTATATTTAGTACTTATCTTCTTTATGCTCACATATATTCCTCCAAAATCAGCATTGATATTCTCATTTCACAATGAAGACTCTAAAACCTTGTCAGAATTCTTGCTCTAAGCATCTAGAGACTGACTGGTGAGCTAATAGCTCTGCTCCTTTAAGGAATCTTACTGGATGATCTAAGTACACCCAGACGATGCATCTCAGTGGGAAGGGAAAGAAAGGGGTGTGAATTCAGTTTTAGCGGTACCACTGGACTGAAGCCCAGTTTGGAGAGAGCAATTGTCCCATTGACCCAGTTCTGGGAGGAGTTTTCTAAATGGACTGAAGATGAACCTGTTTGGGGGCACCTGGGTGGCTCAGTTGTTAAACGTCTGCCTTTGGTCAGGTCGTGATTCTGGGATCCTGGGATTGAGCCCCACGTCAGGCTCCCTGCTTCTCCCTCTCCCACTCCCCTGCTTGTGTTCCCTCTCTTGCCCTCTCTCTCTCTCTCTCTCTCTCTCTCTCTCTCTCTCTCTCTCTGTCAGTTAAATAAATAAATAAAATCTCAAAAAAAAAAAAGATGAACCTGTTTGGACGGGGTAAGTTTCCTGAACTTTGACTCTGGAAAAGAGACAAGCTTCGCATCTTAGAAAGATACCATTTTTGGCTCTAGGAACTCCATTTTTAGGGAACAATTCTAAGGAAATAATTTGAAATATGTAAAAAGCTATTCACAAAAACTTTCACCATGACCCTACTTATAAGTCTTGTTCAAATTGACATGTCATTTAATGATGCACTGTTAGGTAAAATACACAGCCATTAAAATAATCATGCAGAGGGTTTGCAATTACTTTTAAAATGCTTACAGAATAATGTTAAGTGAAAAACATTAAAATATAGATTTTAAGAAATATGGCCATCTACAATGAGAAATAAAAACATCAAAAACTAATCATAGAAAAAAGATCAGAAAGAAATATACCAAAGGTTAACCGTGTTTGTCTTTGGGAGAAAGAATTAGAAGCGATTTTTTCCCCACGTTGCTGATTGTTTTCAAATGTTCCTTTGCTCACAAGTATGTTTTGTAATGGGAAATCATAAAACAAGAACATTCCAGATGTAATGCATTTTTAAAGGAAGTCATTTAGAATGAGAATTTTAACCTTCCTTTTTAAAAGTGTGAAGTAAATAGCACACAGACAGAAAAATATATCAAATACACAGCTCAAAGGTTTACTACAAGATGAGCACCCCCAAGGTGAAGAAGTAGAACATGGCCAGTGCCCCAGGACCCCCTTCTTTTTCTTTAGAATTCTGTCCCCTACGTTTGAATCCTTAAAAACGATTTCATCTGCTTTTTGAGTATTGAATAAATGGAATCACAGAACATTATCTGCTATTTGGTTTCTTTTATTCAACGCTACAGAGAGAGAGAGAGAGAGAGATCCATGTTGCGGTATATATAGCAAAACTCATGCATTGCTGTATAATATTGCATTATATGAACATCCCACGCTTAATGAAACATTTCCCCATAGATGTTTCCAGTTTGGGCCATTATGAACGATGCTGCTTTGAGCATTCTTCTACATGTCTCTTAGTGCACATGTGCAGACATTTCTTTTTTTTTTTAAGATTTTATTTATTTATTTGATAGAGAGCACAAGTAGGAGAAGTAGCAGGCAGAGGGAGAGGGAGAAGCAGGCCTCCTGCCGTGCAGGGAGCCCAATGTGGGCCTGGATCCCAAGACCCTGGGATCATGACCTGAGCCAAAGGCAGACGCTTAACGACTGAGCCACCCAGGTGCCCAGACATTTCTTTGGGTATAAACCTAGAAGTGGAATTTCTGGGTGATAGGGTATGCGTGTCTTTAACTTCAGTAGATAGATAATGTTGAACTGTTTTCAACAGGGGCTCTAATAGTTTACGCTCCCATAATCCGGAAGCACGTGCTTTAACTAGTTTTGGAATGGGAGTCTATGGCCCATAAAAGGAGATTGTAGGGGATTTGTTTTTCAGCCCCTTTGTTTCCCTGGGGACAGAAGGCGGGTGGCGGGGGCGGGG
>LNAC01000396.1:1510721-1526379 GCA_002007465.1 Ailurus styani | reverse complement strand
TGGCGGGGGCGGGGGCGGGGTGGGGAAGCTTCAGTATCAGATTATGCAGTCCCCAAGGCTCACAATGGATATCACCACTGCTGTACACTTTACAGATCAGAATCCAAGCAGACTTCGAAGTGAATCTACCAATACAATGAACCCCCCCCCCAGAGAGCTGAGAGTTACCCAGAAACTCAACAGTTGCCTGAACAGAGTTAGATACTGAGGAGTAAACGGATCACACGAGTGAAATATTTCAGTAGTTCTCAATCTGAGTTCTTCCCTTAGGAAGACATAGAGGTGGTAACGGGCTTCACCAAGTATTTAAAATTTTAAATCGAAATTAGAAAAACCAAACATTTACTGAAGATTGAATTTCGAAAGCTTCCTGGCTTTGTTTTCAGCTGGAATGCTATGAATCATTTCGAGAGCTCTGGCCGTTTCAGGCTAATCACCAGCTTTGTTTGGAAGTTATATGCATCTCTGATGAATACAAATAGAAAAGAATAATCTCTTAAACGTTGGGACTCATAGGGTCCATGGTGGTGATGAGGTGCGGGCACTGAAGGGTTTCTGAGGAAGAACATGGGTGCTCATGGCCACCCCTGAATACGCCACGACTCCAGTAACTCCTTCTTGGCCACTCTGTACTTCCTAGGGAAGGCTCTCACACGTTCACCCATATTCGCGGGGCATAGGGACTTAGTCTTCAACTAGCCCGTATACCAGGAGGAGAGAACGAATCACCGAGATGACTCGTGCCACTTCTCTGAGAAATACACCCTGGGAAGCAGAATAGGGGTCACCGGAGGATGAGCAGAAAGACCCTGTATTCATTGTCTATGGTTTCTGTAGTAAATTACCACAATCTTGGTGGCTTAAAACCGTGTAAGTGTATTGTCTCTCGGTCTATAGCTTGAAAGTGTGACGCAGGTCTTGCTGGACTAACATCAGCAGGGATGTGTTCCTTTCTGGAAGCTCTAGGGGAGAAACTCTTCCCTTGCCTTTTCCCGCTTTGGGAGGCTGCCCACATTCCTTGTTGTTCTACCCTCCTTCCTCCACCTGCAAAGCCAGGACCTTGCATCTCTTGGACCATTTTTTTCTTGTAGCCACATCTCCCTCTGTCTCTCTTCTTCTGCCTCCCTGTTCCACTTTTAAGAATCCTGTGGTCACTTAGAGCCCGTCTGTATGCTGGATAATCTATTTTGCAATCAGCTGATTGGCAACCCTAATTCTACCTGCACCCTTAATTCCCCTTTGCTGTGGAACCTCGTATAATCACATGTCCCAAGGGCTGGGGGTCGGTCCATTACTCAGTCTCCCTCAGACCCTCTGAAACAGAATGGTTGATGAGTGCATCACGGGGCGGCACAGGGAGAGGGGGCCCTGGGGAGAAGTGGCGAAGAATGCAGACGGCTGTCTCCCTGCTTCCTCCTGGTGAGGCAGCGTGCCTGGGCAGGTGAGCAGACTCTGTAGACAAAGTGACTGCCCGTCACGATCCTGGAAGTGACATCCTGGGGTTTATTGCAACATCCCTGTCCACTTTCTGGGGGATTTTCAGGCCACCACTTGACTTAGAGCAGAGGCACCTGCTGGGCTGAATGGTGGTGTGGTTGAACCCTCTTTCCCTGGCATCCCCAGAGACCTATTATTGGCATGTTGCCCCGAGGACTAGAAATGCCAGACAAAAATACTAGAAACCGGCAGGGTCCTAGCAGCCAACAATGACACCTCTATGCGTCAGACCTCAGGCATAAGAACTATATATGCCTTGTCTTCATCTTTGCAAAAATGGCTATGATCGATTACTACACCTGCGCTGAGAAAAAGAGCCATGTAGTCCATGTCCCTGGCTATTACAATCCTGCAGTCATGACCAAGCAGTGATGGCTGTGAAGAAGTGTGGGGAACACCCAGGGTTTTTTTTTTGTTTTTTTTTTTTATCGTGAATCCTTGTCATTCTGAAGGAGGTTCCTTTTCGGTTGATCTTTCTCAGTTTTCGCTAAGCAACATGGAGCGCGCTTGGCTATCTGTACCTTCACTCTGCCAGCCTGGCGAAGGGAAGCAAGAAGTCGTTACATTTCTCATTGAGCAGATTAAAAATGCCAGTTCCCAGGATCGGATGGCAGACTTGCCCTCAGTGCCACCTGGCCCCTTTGAGGCTGCAGGGATGTTGAGAGGGGTGGGGGTCGGGAGTGGCCAAGGGATTTAGGTCTTCTTTGTCCCAGACTCTCTTGTTTGGGTGGGGCTGCATCTGGTGTGGGGGATGGGCTGTCCTGTAATGAGGTCTATGGCTTGGCCGTCTCTGCTCCCTGGCCTTGTTGGCATGGGACCAGCCTTTCTTACTTGGGTGCGAGCCTCCTGCCCTCTTTATGGAGAAGGCTGGTGAGAACTGTTGAACTGGGTTTCTAGACCGTCATTCTGACTCTGCTTTGTTTACCACTGTGGTTCTCGGTGATCTCTCCTCTGGAACGCCTACATGACAAAGGTAAGGTGCCTGGCCGCCACCCAGCCCAGGACCTGAATTTCTTCTGTTTCATGTTTCAGATAACTTCCTGTGTGTTATTGCTACCTTCCAAGGAAGTTTCTAGAAGGCAAATTCCAATCTTATTTTCTCTTCTTTCATAGACAGCAGTGCTGAGACATACGCGGTACATAAAAAACTGCTGGTTTATTTATTTTTTGGCTGGATTACAGCAGAAAGTAAGCTATTTAAGTGGATTTCTGACATATGCGGACCTCTGGTAGAAATAATAGAAAGATGAGTAACTTCTGAGCAACACATATCCAATAAAATTCTGCTTTATTGGAAATGATTTTCCATTACCCACATTTTATCCTCTAAAACCAAGATTCATGTCAGAAAATTCCTTTTGCTATTGTGTCAGTAAATCTTTTATATCTTGAAAATGTGATATGTTTTCTCCTTCCTGAAAATGGGGACTATGTAAGTAATTTTGTTTTCTTTTGGCTAGAGAGCTCAAAGGTACATTGGAAATCTGGTCCGAACAATGAAATTAAGTCCTTCCTGTGGCTCAAATTCTCCTTTCTGTCTTCAGATTATTTTGGGGGGAGGAATGGAGTGCAAATGAAGAAAAGTCAGGCTGACATTTTGGGAAGAAGAGAGAGTGAGAGGCTGACTTTCTTACTGTTAAGAAAGCATAATTGGGAGATATTTTTAAAATATCGCACCTGTTCTAATTTTGGTTTTCCTCTTGCAAAGCCACTTGATTCCTGACTCGCCGCCCACACTGCCCCCCTTCCTTTTTTATTAGGGAGACTGGCAACCCTGGCTTCTAATGCAGACAACCAGCCAAGAGCCTCAACCTGTGGGACTTCACCACTCAGATCTGTGCAGCCTGTCCTCCCTCAGACCCTGAGGGAAGCACGCCAGGGACGGGGTTCACCATCAGGGACACCAGTGAGACCCCTCGGACATCAAAGCCTTTGAAGTAACTGCTGTTGAGACCTCAGTTTTTCATGGCAATTGTCCTGATAGTGAATTTAGAACTGAATGATGTCTTTGTTGGCTGCATTTTCCAGAGTACCCTGTGTCTTAAAGCTCAGACAGCCGCCGAAAGTTCTGTTGGGGAGGACCCCCTTCGGCTAGGCATATTTAACTATTCTGGCAACTCTGTCCTGCTGTTTGTTCATAATGAGCTTGGGAGATGCTGGAATCTTGACCCCCTTTCCCTGGGGTCACTGTCAAGCCACGTCTCCCCCACGTGGCACTCGTGCAGCGGGTTTTCAGAGTCTAGGAGCTGGGTGTTACTTGGAGTCATGATGAATTTCATCTTGTTGGTGTGAGCCCTGTGTTCCAGCTGCTTCTGATTGCTAACAGCTTTATTGAGGAATCGTGAACATTCTGTAGACACGGCTCCTATTTAAAGTCTACAGTTCAGGGGTGTTTGGTGTACAGATCTCCCTCAACTTACAGTGAGGTTACATCTCAATAAACCCACTTACTGTCAGTCGGGAATGCATTCAATACCCTTAACATCATAGCTTCACCTAGCCGACCTCACAAGGGCTCAGAACACATACGTTAGCCTACAGTTGGGCAAAATCATCGAATACAAAGCCTATTTTATAACCAAGTGTTGCATATCTCATGTAATTTATTGGATACTGTGCTGAGAGTGAAAAACGGAATGGCCAGGTGGGGGCAGAATTGTTGTGCCTCGTGATTGTGTGGCTCCTGGGGCTGGGAATCACTGTCCAGCATCATGGGAGAGGATCACGCCGCCTACCGCCAGCCAGGAAAAAGATCGAAATTCAAAAATCAAAGTGCAGTTTCTACTGACTGTGTATCATTTTTGCACCATCAGAAAGTCCAAAAATTGTAAGTTGAGCCATCCTAAGTCAGGTACTGTCTGTATTTGGTGCACTTACCCTATACCAGGTCCATCACCGCAGTCCACGCTGAGCATTTCCATTATCTCCCCAAACAACCCCAGACCCCCTAGCCCTCACCCTCCAGCTTCCCCATCATCCAGCTCTAGGCTCCCACGAATCTGCTCTCTGTCCGTACGGATTTCCCTGGGCTGGACACGCCATATAGCTGGACTCGTGCAATACGTGGTCCAGTGTGACCGGCTGCTTTCACTTGGCCTCACATTTCTGAGGTTTGTGCCTATCAGTGGTGTGTCCCTACTTTATTCCTATCTCCCCCCGCCAGTGCTATCCCCTTATACAGGTATCACACATCAGTGGATGGATATTTGGGGTGTTTTCGTATTTTGGCCGTGATGAGCAATCCTGCTGTGAACGTTGCGTATAGGTTTTTGTGTAGGCCTATGTCCGTATTTCTCCTGGTTGTGTACTTGAGGGAGAATACAGTAACCGTGTGTCACACTGTTTTCCAAAGTGGCTTCTCCATATTACCTCGCCGCCAGCAGGGTACAAGGCTCCCGGTTTCCCCACATCCTCCCCAGCGCTCGCTATTATCCATCTTTTCATACAGCTGTATGAGCGGATGTGGAGCGGGGTTCTCGTTTTGGTTTTGATTTGCACATACCTGGTCCTTCACGAGGTGGGGCGCTTCTCATGTGCTTACTGGCCATTTGTACATCTTTGGAGAGATAGCTAATCAGATTGCCGAATTTTTTAAAATGGGGTTCTTTGTCTTTTTGTAAGGGAGCTGTAATAATTCTTTGCATATTCTAGACACAAGGCCCTTCTCCGATATATAATTTGCAAAGGTTTTTCTCCCATTTCATGGGTTTTCTTTTTTACTTTCTTAAAGGTGTCCTCAGAAACACAATAGTTTTTAATTTTAATTTTCTTGTCTTTCTTTCTTTTTTTTTTAAAGATTTTATTTATTTTTTTGACAGAGAGAGAGCACAAGAAGGGGGACCTGCAGGCAGGGGGAGAAGCAGGCTCGCTAGTGAATAGGGAGCCCAATGCGGGACTCGATCCCAGGACCCTGGGATCATGACCTGAGCTGAAGGCAGATGCTTAACCGATTGAGCCATCCAGGTGCCCCTCTAGCTTTTTTTTTTCTTATTGTTGCTTATGGTTTTGGTGTCAAATCTAAGAAACCATTGCCTGCAGTTAGAAATTAAAAAAAAAAATCCTCATGTCATTCAATGTATATATTTTTATTTTTCATGTACTATTATCCTTTACTTTAATGAACAGACAATGTCTGTCTTTATGAAAGTGAATAATAGAATGTTGGCCGACACAGGCTTGAGTACTGAGTGTGGTGCCGAGAGCTAAATTCTCACCAAGATTCTCTTTGCCTCTCTCCATGGTAATGGACTGGGGGAGTCATGTGCATGGCAGCCCAGTGAAACCTCATTTCCCAGCTGTTACATGTGGCTCTGTGACCAAGTTCTCCCCAAAGGTGGGGCACCTGAGACAGGGAGTATGCCTCCCTCATACTCTCTTCCACCTTCCTGCTGGGTGTGACCTGGGTGCAGTGTGGCCGTGCCCCGGCCACACAGAGGACAAGTCATGTGGGAATGACCGGGCCCCAGGACCGAAGAGCCTTGGTCCCTAGATGACCACATGGAGTAGAGCTGCCGCCTGGCCCAGAATGCTCGCTGCAGACTATTATAGGAGTCAGAAACAAACGATTTTCTTCTCTTTGAGCCATTGTATTTCTTTTGAGGGGATGGGACTTCATTATGGCAGCGTGACCTTTAACCCCATCTAAGGCTTATGGTAAGTTTCATGTTGCTCTACTCCAGGTTTTTTGCAATTGTGAGCTGATCAACTCCCTTAAGGTGTGGGCAGAAAGCATGGAAGGATCTGCAAAGCTACCCGCCCTCTAATTCCCAGCTGCAGGTCTTTATGGTACTGTGGCTGAGCTTGCTGGCTCTGGCATTGGCCTTCTGGGATCAAACCACAATTTATACCACTTATGACCCTGGGCAAATTAATCCTCATCAGTCACCTCAGTCTTCTCAGTTTTAAAATACAGATAATAGTAGTACCCATGGGGCGCCTGGATGGCTCAGTCAGTTAAGTGTCTGCCTTCAGCTCGGGGTCCTGGGATCGGGTCCCACTTCTGGCTCCCTGCTCAGTGGGGAGCCTGCTTCTCGCTCCCACTTGTGCTCTCTCTCACTGTCTCTCACTAGCCATCTCTCTCTCTCTCAAAATAAATAAATAAAATCTTTAAAAAAATAGTAGTACCTATTTCATAAGGCATTTCTGGAGATTAAATGAGTGAACACGTTTCTAATGCTTAGAGCCAGGCTAACACATAATAAATACCCATTTCCTCTTTGTTATCATGTTAAACTCTGTTCATAAAGATATTATATATTCCACAAATGCTGAGTAAGTCCTAGGATGTACCTTGCACTCTGCTGGGTTCCGGGGATACAGAGAAAATCAAGAATAGATTCTTTCCTCAAGGAGCTGAATAAGGAAGTCAGATTTAAATAACTACATAATGGAATTGGAGCTATAACGTGTAACAGTGTGTGGAGTCTCAGAAGAAGGACCCATTAGCAACAGGCTGTGGATAGAAATGTGAGGGTGAGTATCAAGAAGGAGGGAGGAAATTTTAAAAGAACTTGGCTGGCGTTCAGATACCCCATGTGTCTAGGTGGTTCCTAATACAGAGGTAACCTTATTACAGTCTAAGGAGAAAAATTCACGGTCAAGTCCTCTCTAAAACAGATGCTTAAATAGTCCATAATAGTGTCATAATGTTGGTGACAGATGTCGACTGCACTTAACTGTGGTGAGCATAGTGTAATGTACAGAATTGTCAAATATCTCTGTCATATACCTGAAATTAATGCAACGCTGTATCCCAACTCTACTTTAATAATAATAACAAAAACAATAAAACAGATGCGTAAAATGCTGTTAGTGGAGAATATATGAAAAGTGATCAACTCACTTGGGTAAATTGTTTGTAATCATAAATCATTTTCCCATCTGCTCTCCACCCCTAGCCCACCAATATACTTGACTGGATTTGTTCCTCACTATGCATCCAGAATTTAATTTTCTTCCTAAGGCAAGATTTCTTTAATGATTCTACTCCCTGTTGAGAATCTTCACACTGTTAAATGCTTTACCGCAGTGGAATTATTTTTTTGCCCAAAGTGTGAGCTGTTAAGTATAAAATACAGAATATGCATTCCTAGTGCTAGGATTACTTTTGAGTTTTTAAATCTCTGGGGAGGGGAAGCCAAGAGGAAGGAGGGTGGGTTCCACGGATGTTACCGAAGCCTGTTCCCCCGAAGAGGAACCCTGCCGCGAATGGTTCTAAAGCAGTCCTTTGGCTCCCTCTAGTGGGCATTCACAGAATTACGTATTCCCTCGCGTGTAGCGGGTCACACATAAAAGCACACTTGTGTGGAAAATGGAAGATACAACGCCCAGTCTTAACCTAAACTCTTGCCTCTGTGCCAAGGGTGGGGAATTGGCTAAGGACTTTAGGTCAAACCCAGGGAGTAAGTGGAGAAATAAAGTTGATTAAACTCTATTCCACCCAAAAGGGATTTGGCATTTTGGTAATATTCATTTGTTAATTTTTTAGCCACCAATTACCATCCCCCCCACACAATGCCCTAGTCTACAGCAAAACAAAACAAAACACACATTAAATGTATTTCAGGGTCTTGCCTACCCACCCCCCCAAAATTCCAAACTGCTCGTCGCGTGTAAAGGTAACGGGCGCCCTCTATTGGCATGGAGAAGTCCCACACGTCTCCATTTCCCCCCTTCATTTAGAATTCTCAGTGTCTGTGCCCACACTAGGCTAGGTTACTGAGCTTTTGAAAGTTACGAGACCCGCCCCCCAACTCACACACACGATATTAGTTACACGTTTCTAATTGTAACTATTTTTTAAATAATTTCTAATCTTTTATCTAATAAAAGACACTTCATTAAGATCAATGATGCCAGGACACAATTTGCATTCTATGACCCGCGCGCACGCGTGTGTCTGTGTGTGTATGTGTACACACACATTTTCTAAACCACGCACAATTTCTAAATTACGGCTGGTCAGGGGGATGGGGATCACAGCGGTTTGTCTGCCCTTGCGGTGGAAGCAGCCGGACGAGGGGTTTCCCAGCTCAGCTCTGCCTAGACTCGGGGCGCCCTGGCTCCCTAGGGCCCAGAGGGCCTGTCTCCGGAGCACAAAAGCAGGTCCAGTAAGACGTGACGCACCTACTGCCTATTTCCTTCTACCCGTGGGGTCCGCTGAGTGCCCTCCTTAGCCTCCAGGACTCCGCCTGGCCCCCCTCCATCCGCCTGCCTTATTATGATGCTGCCCATCGGGCCTGGAGCTCATCGTGGTGGCAGAGTCAGGGGACGCTGGGGAAGGGGCGTCCGTCTTTGAAGGCTGTCCACGCACCTTGGCTTCTGTCCGCGGCCGGAGGGCGCACCAGCGCCTAGTCTCTCTCAAGCTCGGGCAGCCCTAGGCACGTCTCCTCTAAACTGCGCCGGAGGAGGGCTCACCGCAGCTCCCGGGGACCTCGCGGGGGACCCCCGAAACCCAACCAGCTCCGGCTTACTGCCCCTCTCCGGTTTTTAAAAAACGGTTCGAAGCCCCTGCTCTGCACCAGGCCCTGCACTGGGCACTGTGGGAATTGAAAAGTCAGTCACCTCCAGCTCTGGCCGGGAGGAGTCTCCCCTCCCGTAGGGGTGCGGGGGACGGTGGTACAGTCAGGGGAAACGCAGCCGTCAATAACCGGCTGGCTGTGTTCTCATTCTTTGTGCACACGTCTGTCTCTGAAATGAAAGAGGTCTAGTTGTTCCTTTTCCCTCCTTCCCCGCCCCCCCGCCCCTGTCTCTGCCCTTGTTTTCTTCTTTCCTATCATCAGGTGCACGGCCCGGCACCCCGTAAGTCTGCGATGATGAGAAGGAAGACAGGTAAGGAAGATGGGCTGGTTCCCGGAAGGGCTCGCAGACAAAGGGCGGTGGGGGTGGGGGTGCCCGCTCCGTCCAGTGGCAGTTTAGCTGTGACAGCACTTGGCTACCACCTAACTGGGAATTCCTGGCTGGCTCAGTCGCTAGAGCGTGGGACTCTTGATCTCTGGGTCATGAGTTCAAGCCCCATTTTGGGTGTAGAGCTTACCTAAACAAATAAAATATATCAAACTGGGAGTTTCCCTGTTCAGCTACAAGCAGCCCACCCCGCTTCCCAGGCACACCTTCTCCTTTCTGCTTTCTGGCTCCATCCAGCCCAGTCCAGCACATGGGTAATTCTCATCTTGCCTCTTCGGGTTCTTTCTGGTTTGGGACTGTGTTGGGGCTGCTCTGACCTCCTTGTATA
Organism: Ailurus styani; assembly: GCA_002007465.1. Lineage (NCBI taxonomy): Eukaryota > Metazoa > Chordata > Mammalia > Carnivora > Ailuridae > Ailurus > Ailurus styani. The sequence continues at coordinate 1,516,649 of LNAC01000396.1, read as the reverse complement.
TATCTTTTGGTGGAAATAAAGGTCAATGTGATTGCTATTTATCCAGGAGTGGAACTGCTAGATCACAGGACGTGGGTATGTTGAGCCTTAGCGCTATTACTTGTTCTGGTGATCCACGGCTGCTGAACAACGTGAAACTGGCTTCAGTGGTTTACAAAACGGCTGTTTTATGGTTTCTGTTTTGGGGGCCATGAGTTCAGGCAGGCTCAGAGGGGCAGTTCTCTCCATGTGACCTTGACCAAGGTCATGTAGGTGCAACCACCATGTGGCCTGGAGGGACCCAGATGGCCTCACCCACCTAGCTGGTGCCTCAGTGGGGACAGCGGCACAGCTGGGCTTGGCGGGGACAGTTGAGACCCTCAGTGGGGCCTCTCCAGTGTGGCAGTCTCGGGGTGGCACGTCTCCTGTGGCAGCTCACACCCCCAGAGTGAGTCCTCAAGAAGATCGAGGCACACATCTTCTGATGGAGCCTCAGACATTATGTGATGCTGTCTGTGCCACACTCCATGGGCCACACGTGTCACTGAGGCCGGCTCAGAGCCACGGGAGGGAGAAACAGACTCTCTCTGCGTGGGAGAAGGAACGGGGGATTTTTTCCTGCACTGCCCAGTTCTTTTCCAAAGTTTGGTCACATGTGTCTGGAGGCTTCCTTCCTCCCCCTCACCAGCTACAGGGCAGAGGGGCCAGAAGGCGGCTCAGTCTTTACAGGAAGAAAATTGGAAGTCATTGACTTAGTACTGACTCCTGCTCCCTGGAGACAAGCTACTCATCCAACAGTCACCTGGCTCCTTCCCTCCTCCTCACCAGGGCCAGTTTCTCCCCCAACCTCTGCATCGCCGTCTGCTCTGGCCTCCCCAGGACTGGGCCCCAGTGCCATGGCCACCTGCCCCCCATTTTCAAGCTTCCCTACTCTGTGGCTTGGGGTGGAGCTCTCAACTGGACCATCTTAGAAAGTATTGCAGACTTAGAGTGGGCACAGAAAGCATTTTGGTTTTTAATGTATTTTTAACAATTACTCTGAATTGTAAAGTTGCTTTCAAATTCAGAGAGCTTTTTAATGAAACAATTAGATAAATACATAAATAAATAAATATATATATGTACACACAAACACATATATAATAGAATCTGTACACAGAATTGATTATATATATATTCTATATGTATACATTCTTTTTTCTTCTAGAAGGGTCTTGAAATGGAGAGACTTTTTCAAATTAATCAAAGTAAGAGTCCCAGCACTTGTCATTATTGTGACCACGGAGAAAAGCATGGACAGGGGTTGAGATGTCTAGTGGTTTAGAAAGTTTTAGAACACCTTCCTAGATATCCTAGACATAAGATTGAAAAGAACCTCCAGAAATCTTGTTAGTCATATTCCTACGTTTGGATAATCTTGATACCCAAGTGATCTACCCTGAAGGAAAATGGTATTTATTGCCTTTTGGGAATGTCCCTGTTGTGCACTTCAGTGACACAAGCCCAAGACTTACTCCGGGAGGGACAGAGAAAGGAAAAGGGAGAGAGAGTAAAGACCTCTGGCTGCGGTGTCCAGGCTGTGGAAGTGTCCCCTCCGGTCCCCTGTCTGTCGCCCCTGCTGTCTGGCCTGGCCGAGAGGTGAGGTGTGCCCCAGCCTGCTCCAGGCCAGAGAACAAATCACAGGAACAGCAACAAGATGGTTGGGGTCACGAAAGGTTACACGCAGCCCAGCAACTTGCGTATCTTAGCCGTGCCCCNNCCCCCGGGGGGGGGGGGTTGTGACAGATAATTAGAGCTTTTGATTTATTAGTGGCCACAGTCACTGATCAGGCTCCCCTGTTTCCCGGCAGTGAGCGGAACACAGAGCTTTGTACCTCCCCTGAACTGGCATCCCTGGGCTTGGTGACAAGGGGCTCGGAATGTCAGGTTAGCACCTACCTCGAGGTGCCCTGGAGCCAATCTACAGCCCCCGAGTGGCCACAGGGCCACCCCTCAGGAGAGCCGTCCTGGGACTCCATGGAAGGAACACGTGGAAGGAATGAGATCTTACAGACTCTTGGCATTCCGGCTCTCCTGTCTTGACTCAGCTTGAGGCACCAGAGAAAGCACCCCGGGGTCGCCCTCTCCTTGTGTTTCCACGAACTGATCTGACAGCAGCGTGCTGTGCAACCTCGGGCCAAGGGCTAAATTCCTCTGAACTTCACTGTCTCCATCTGGGCCAATCAGATGTGGCAGTGATGATCCTTCGTGGGGCCAATTCTATTTTATTCCAATTAGATTGAATCGTGGGCACCTGAACAATGTTGGATATTCTTCTTTTTTTTTTAAGATTTTATTTATTTATTTGACAGAGAGAGATCACAAGCAGGCAGAGAGGCAGGCAGAGAGAAGAGGGAGAAGCAGGCTCCCCACTGAGCAGGGAGCCCGATGCAGGCCTCGATCCCAGGACCCTGAGATCATGACCCGAGCCGAAGGCAGAGGCTTAACCCACGGAGCCACCCAGGTGTCCCAAGAATGTTGGATATTCTTACATTCCAAGCTGGGCTAAAACCATCCCCCATTATGTTGCCTCCTCCTTCCAACGACCCTCCGAGCTGGGTCCTGTTCTTACCATGTCCAATTTTACACACAGGAAACTAAGGCGCAGAGAGAGNTGGGTGGCTCAGTGGGTTAACGCCTCTGCCTTCAGCTCAGGTCATGGTCTCAGGGTCCTGGGATCGAGCCCCGCATAGGCTCTCTGCTCAGCAGGGAGCCTGCTTCCTCCTCTCTCTCTGCCTGCCTCTCTGCCTACTTGTGATCTCTCTCTGTGTCAAATAAATAAATAAAATCTTAAAAGAGAGAGAGAGAGAGAGAGAGAGAGAGAGAGAGAGAGAGAGAAAGAAAGAGAGAGGAGTTGGAGAAGTTGCCTCGGGCCGCACAGCTACTGAATGGGAGACTCATGGTTCAGACGGCAGCGGGCCTCGGGGGCGCTGCTGCACCGCGAGACCCGAGAATGGCCGTGGTGCTCTGGTTCCCTCCAAGGGGCCGGCTCACTGGCACCTGGTGGGTCCCAGAGACAACACCAGGTTTTGTCTTCCTGCGAAGACTGTGCTCCTCCACGGCTCTGCAGGAAGAGCTCCTGGGTGCCCCTTCTAATGGGAGCCTCTCGGGAATGTTATCAATGCCCGATGGTGGGCCATTTGCTACACAAACAGTGGCATTGGCATACAGAACACTATGCTTTCTAGTTATGCGTGAGAGTATGTGTTTATGTTGAGAAGGTGTTCAAGATACGTTCATTGCACAGAGCAGTTACCAAATAGCATGTGGCTAAGTTTCACAGGCGATCATGGGAAGAAGGATAATGAAACAGAGGGAGGGGCGCCTGGGTGGCTCAGTTGGTTAAGTGTCTGCCTTCGGCTCAGGTCATGATCCCAGGGTCCTGGGATTGGGTCCCACATCTGGCTCCCTGCTGAGCAGGGAGCCTGCTTCTCCCTCTCCTTCTGCCATTCACTCAGCTTGTGCTCTCTGCCTCTCTCTCAGTGTCAAATAAATAAACAAAATCTTAAAAAAAAAAAAAAGAAAGAAAAAGAGGGAAAGGCAGTTTCTTGCCCATTGGATTGGCAACCATGGAGGAACCTGACAATACCAAGCACTGATGAGAAATAAGTGGAGAGGTTTATCTACTGCAGGGCGGGGTGGGGGGGTGGGGAAGGGGGAAAGGAAGCCAGGTGTATGTCAGCAAAACCGCTTTGGAAGTCACCCTGGCATCTTGACGTATCAATACCCTTCAAGCAGCCATTCTAGCTCAGCATACACATCTTAAGAAACCCTTGAAGGAGGGCACACAGGAGCTTGCACCGGGGATTTCCTTACAGCAATGGTCCTAATAGTAAAATATTGGCTACAACCTAAATTGTAACAACGGAGGCATAAGTGAAATATACAAACAAAGGACCGCTACATAGCTGTTTAAGCAAACCCATTAGTGTTGTGTGCATCAACAGGGAGATCTAAACCCTGTAGAGGGGGGAAGTAATAGGTTTCAGATCAATCTGCACAGATATTGCCTTTAATTTAAATAATGTAAACACATACACTAGACATGGAGACACACATAACCTGGAAAGAGACAGACATGTCAATTCATGTTATTGATTACTCTTGGGGAAAGAGGAAGGAGAGTGGAATTACAAAGAGAAACCAAGGGGATGGCAACTTTATCTGACGCCCGTTCACACACACACACACACACACACACAGAGCTATGTACATTATTACCGGATGTTGGCATTCATCAATGCTGTGGGGGAACAGTGAGGTATGCTTATTAGATTACTCTATACTTTCCGTATTAAATTGTTTTCAGCGCTCCCCAAGTGTGCTTTCATTTCTTAAAAATAAAAAGTAAACGCATTTTCATAGGAGAAGAATGATCTCAAAGTATTCAGAGTGGCTATCTCTGGGCATCTGGTTATGGTGATCTAGATTTTCTTCTTTTTGCATATCTGTATTTTCTAAATTTTCCAAATTAAACATTTATTACTCTCATATAAGGGGAGAAGTGATTTGCATGGAAAGTCTTGAATCTAGAATTGATGTGAGAAAGGAATTTAGAGCCCTGAGTGAGGTGTTTTCACCCCTGCATGATGGCTAATGTTTCCACCCGGGACTCAACTGTTAGCTGCCAGGCAAAAATAGAATTATAACTGACTCTCCCCTTCTTCATCAAAAAGAATTCGGGATTAGTATTGACCTTTATAAAACACATGGAGTTGGGGTGGCCTAGTAGCTGACCATTGCAGGTAAGAGAAGACTTCTGTCTTCATTTCTAGCTCAAAATATGTCTAAAAGGGCTTTGACTAAACCACGTAAAGTTGGTTCAAAAATATGAATACCTTGAAATGATTTTGATTTACTGAGATGTATGTATTCCATAAAAAGAAGAATTTGGACGGACCGATTCTTCTGCTAGGGCATCCAAATACGTGGTGCTCCAAATTAGGACATTCTGGGAAGGGAAAGGGACATTGATCAGGACAATCCAGGCACAGGGGGACATAAGGTCACCCTAACCACACACCTCGGAAATTCTTTGTCCAGCCCATGATCCAGAAGACCAGGCCTCCAGCCTCAGTCAGTCAGCCAGTGGAGTATTTGGGGAGTACCTACTGTGACCTAGGTACTCTGTAGGTCCTGCAAAAACAGCCGTGAGCATGACAGCCTTGGGGAGCCTCCCTCGGAGCCCATCACCTCCACCAAGAGGACTGCTTACCTTTGATGATGTGTCCTCGGCCTGCTGCTCCAAGGCAAAGTGATGTCAGACTCTGGCTTAAGCCACACCTGAGACTTGCCATTTAAGCATGTCTTCAATTCCCCCAAGGGAAAGGCTGGAGGGGTTGTGGTTAAGTAGAAGCTGGGAAACCAGATCCAGATGCTTGCAGCTCATCATCAAGAGAGAAGAATGTAAATAAGTAATTATATCATTTTTGAATTGCAGGTATAATTAAGCCATTTGATAGGGTCCAGGGTGTGTGATGGGGAGGATGGGAGCTGGTCCAGGAGCTCACAGGTTTTTCCCAAGGAAGTGACAGTAAGTCGAGCCCTAGGAGTTAGGCTGCAAAGAGGGAAGGGAGGGGGTTCCATGCAGAGGCCCTGCCTGCTCCAAGAGGGAAGGAAGGAGCACAGCATGGTTATGGATCCCAGCAAGGCCAATGTGTCTGGAGCAGAAAGAAGAGAAGTTCACAGGCTTGGTTTATCTCTTTATTTTCCAGCATCTGACACAGCTTTGTGGAGTTCTGCAGTAAAGCAGTCGACAGACACACTCTGTTTCCTGGGAAGTGCCCAGAAGAGCCCCGGGGGCAGCAAGAGAGTGGGCCCAATGGGCCCTTCCTGCTGCGGACCACAGGGCAGACACCTGGGGAGGCTGCGGGCTCCACATGGCCCGGGGTGGGGGTGGGGTGGGGGGAG
>LNAC01000396.1:1474318-1510323 GCA_002007465.1 Ailurus styani | reverse complement strand
GGGGCGGGGGGGGCTCCCGGCAGGGCTGGATGCCCATTCCCCGGGGCAGCAGCGTTAGGGGGGGCCTCTTCACCGGAGGACGGACCGCGGATGTCAGATCCGCGGCACAGAACTGGCTGCAGGCAGAGGTGCCACGTTAGAGATAAAAGTTGTGCCCAAAGCACAGGTTTTGGAATCAGAAAGACCTGGGTTTGACGCTCAGCTCAGCCACTTTAACTCCTCCCCTGTAAAATGGGAATATTAATATCCATCTCACTGGGTTGTTGTCGAGATTAAATGAGATGATCTTTATCAACTATTCAGCAGAGTGCCCCGCAGGTGGCGCCTTCCTGATTACCATCTGAAGGAGGGAGGAAATGAGTTTTTCTCCCTGATTGTCCTCAGAAAGGCTTCCCTGGAGCTCATCTGCCCTGGAGGCCGAACCAGGGACACCAGAACATCATCAGACTCAGTGTGGAATTTTGGGGTCAGATTACTTCAAATGTCTGCTTGTTTCTCTTTTTTGGATGATGATGACCTGGGGGACTGCAAAATGGGAGTGCAGGATGGTCTGTCTGTGTGTCATCCGGATCACTTCTTTAAAGACAAACCTCTCCGAAATCAAGGACTTGACTGTCCCCAAATACAGTCCCTACAGGAAAGGCAGGATTGGTGCTTGAGACCTTCCTTTTATTTGCCAGTCTCGTAATCCATGTGGACTGCTACAACAGAACACAGCAGGCTGGGTGGTTTATGAACAACAGAAGTGTATTTCTCACAGTGCCGGAATTCCAAGATCAAGGTGCTGGCAGATTCGATGTCTGGGAAGGCCCATTCCTGGATGGCAGGCGGCCATCTTGCCGAAGCAGGACAGCAGCTCCTTGGAGACTCTTAGAAGGGCACAGTCCCGTTCCGGACCTAATTGCTCCACCCTCAGGATGTAAGTACTGTCCAAGGCCCCACCCCCCAAAACCATCCAATGGGTGCTAGGTTTCAGCACATGAATTTTGGGAGGACACAAACATTCTGGCTATATAGCAGGCACTTTAAAAATAATTACTTGGAAAAAAAATTACTTGGTTACCTAATACCTTCAAAAGGGGACCGATGGATTTTATTTTTAAGATTTTATTTATTTGACAGAGAGAGCACAAGCAGGGGGAGCTGCAGGCAGAGGGAGAGGGAGAAGCAGGCTCTCCACAAAGCAGGGATTCTGACATGGGGCTCGATCCCAGGACCCTGAGATCATGACCTGAGCTGAAGGCAGATGCTTATTGACTGAGCCACCCAGACACCCTGACCAATGGATATTTTATTTTTACCATTAGGAACTCAAGATTTACACATACTTGAAGTGTTTAACTCTCTTATGGACACTAATCATACTGATCTTCCGAGTGTCCATCTTCAAACCGTGTGGGCCTCTCAAGTTGGACCTAGTGCTTCTGACATGATCCTGGCTACGGGTTTGACAGCCTCCTTGCCATCCGGTTATGACAAAGTACTCCAGGTTCATCTTCTACTTTTCCTGTCCTACCTCTGGAGTTATCTGTTTCTTCAAGGAAGCGGGGTTCCTTCAGTGGGAAATATTTAGAGACCACAAACTGCTTTCTGCCGCTGGAATGCTCCTTCTTTTTAGGTCTCTTCGTGGCGAGAGCTAGGAAATAATAACTTCCTAACTCTATCCAGAAAGATGGAGTTAGGCTAAAGATAAAAAGATAATGAGTTTAATATGATTACACACTGATATTTCCCACTCAGACTGAAAACTATAGGGTCTTTACCCAACCTTATCCATCTTACATGGGTTTCTCCTTTCTTCCATCCTGAAAATCCCAGTTCCCAGTGGCACCCACGTAATTACTCACGTGCTGAAAATATACAGAAAATAGTTTCATTTTTTTTCTTTTGCAGTTCTTTTTAATCCTAGGAATAGCCCATTATGAATATATGTCAAATTATCATGTTTTAGAGTTACCTAAAACTGTGTCTCTCTGTGTAGTTATGCCAGGGGACGTAAAATGATGGACGGTTAGGGGCATTGTTTCACTTTGGTCTTATTTGGGGATTGGTTTGTTTTTTTGTTTGTTTATTTATGAGAGAGCAAATGCACGCTTGCGCGTAAGTGGGGAGCTGGGGGGAGGCAGGTGGGGGAGGCGGAGGGAAAGGGAGAGAGAATCGTAAGCAGGCTCCACACCCAGCCCAAAGTCCCACACCAGCCTCAATCTCATGATCCCAAGATCATGACCTGAGCTGAAATCAAGAATCAGATGCTTAACTGACTGAGCCACCCAGGTGCCCCTGGGGATTGTTTTTTTAAATTTATTTTAGAATCATATAAAATATTATCATGGTCTCCAACGCAAATCTACAAAGGAAGGTTTATTTGGAGAAGTCTCCTTCTTTATTAGATGAATAGGAGGATACCACCCACATTTTTCTCCACTGTGCTTTTTTTTCACTTAACAATATATCCTGAAGATCGCTACAGAATAGCATATAGAGATATTCTTCATTTCTTTTTTTTTTTTAAAGATTTTTTTATTTATTCATTTGACACAGAGAGAGAGATTACAAGTAGGCAGAGAGGCAGGCAGAGAGAGAGGAGAGAGGAGGAAGCAGGCTCCCCGCTGAGCAGAGAGCCCGATGTGGGCCTCGATCCCAGGACCCTGGGATCATGACCTGAGCCGAAGGCAGCGGCTTTAACCCACTGAGCCACCCAGGCGCCCTCTTCATTTCTTTTTATAATTGGATAATACTCCACGGTGTGCCCGAGCATAGTTTATTGAACCATCACCCCTCTGAAGAATATTTGGGTCGTTTCCAGTCTGCTTTCATTAACAGTGCTGCCTGAATACCCTTGCATAGTCTTGCCAATGTAACTTTGGGATCAATTCCTAGGAATGACATTGACGGGTCAAAGGGTGGTGGCTATAGGTTTTCTGGTAGATACTGTCAAATTTGCCCTTGAATTGGTTGTGCCATTCTGTATCATGAGACCTGTTTCTCCATAGATTTGACAAGAGAGAATGTCAGCAAATTTTTGGACTTTTGCCAGTTTCATAGGTGAGAAATATCTCAGTGAAGTGTTAATTGAATTAATTTTTTAAAAGATTTTATTTATTTACTTGAGAGAGAGAGAGAGAGCACAGAGGGAGAGGGAGAAGCAGACTCCCCGCTGAGCAGGGAGCCCGATGCGGGGCTCTATCCCAGGACCTCAGGATCATGACCTGAGCTGAAGGCAGCTGCTTAACCAACTGAGCCACCCAGGAACCCCTAATTGAATTAATTTTTTTTTTTAAAGATTTTATTTATTCATTTGACACAGAGAGAGAGATTACAAGTAGGCAGAGAGGCAGGCAGAGAGAGAGGAGAGAGGAGGAAGCAGGCTCCCTGCTGAGCAGAGAGCCCAATGTGGGCCTCGATCCCAGGACCCTGGGATCATGACCTGAGCCGAAGGCAGCGGCTTTAACCCACTGAGCCACCCAGGCGCCCTAATTGAATTAATTTTTAATGTCAGTGTTTACTATCAAAGTTAGAATAAAGAGGGAAGAATTGTTTTGTCTGGCTAATCTTCTCTTTAATTTAGCATTACAATTTCACAGGTTTATGGGGTACTTCCAGGCTTCACTAGCCTGGGTGGGGGGCAGAGAAAGAGGAAGAGAGAGAATCTTCAGCAGGCTCCACACCCAGCACGGAGCCTGATGCAGGGCTTGATCTCATGACCCTGAGATCATGACCTGAGCTGAAAGCAAGAGTCAGACGCTTAACAGACTGAGCCACCCATTCATTTTTAATGCCCAGATTACAACGTTGGTTCCCTAAACATACTTTAAAGGGGACATAGAGATGCCTGTATTTCCGGTTATTGGGGGAGTATCCAAAGGGGAGCTTGGAGGCACCACCCATCAGGCTATCAGCGGCAGTCCCCACACCTGGGTGCTGGCCCCTCTCTCCTGGCACAAGCGTCCCTGCTGGCGGCCATGAAACATTGTTGCTGCTGGGTGGGTGGTGGCTATGGGGCCACCACCCCTGGAGGTGGCCGGACGGGGCTAGCATGTCTGAAGTGGTGGCTGTCCCCACCACTGTGCTGTCCCACCTCCCACCCTCTGGCCCCCATCCTGCGCCATTCTCCTCAAGAATCTCCTGAAGAGCTCACTCTGCCTCTCTAGAATCTTACGGAGATGTTCATGGAAAGGATTCCCTCCTTGGATGGTTGAGACCCCCCACCCCGGGGCCAGAAGCAGAACGGAGGCCGTCCTCTGCCCTAGAAAACAAATATTCCAGAGTGCAGGCAGGTACGGGAACATGAGTTATACCGCCCCCATCTGCTTAGCCCCTGACGTCCCCTCCTGCGGCCATGACCTCCCATCTTGCCAGCACTCGGGCAGAACGCACAATTAGCTGACTCCTATTTGTGACAGTGGAGCAGGAATTCCTCACTGAAAATTAACTCGTGTCCGTTTAAACAGCAAAAGAACCAAGGGAGTGGACAATATTATAAGATGCATTTATACACAAATAATCCAGGAGTGCACACACAGTACAAGGACTAGTGATAGGAAAGATTAGTTTTGATCAATATTCTTTCAGAGATTTACTTAGAACTAAAGAGGAAATTTTAAATTCACAGAAAGCATTGTTAAGCAGAGTAAGCATACTGACTGAAATGAATCAGGAAAAAATGCCCCACTTTGGAAACAATTTTCTAAAAAAAAAAACCCATAAATTCATAAAATAGTCCCAGGACTCATAAATATTGTAATTCTCATGCAAGCACTCCTACATTAAAAAAAAAATCAGAAAAGTGAAAAAATGCTTAAAGGCTTATAAAAGATTGATTTTATTTACCATTTTTTGCTTTTTTACTATCACTTTCATTAATTGGTTATTCTGCGTCATAAACTATCAACCTGTTTATTTTAGAATGAGCCTGAGCCCCTTTTGTTAAGTGCATCCTGATCGGTGGTGGCTGGGGGGATCCCTGGGCTCTGGGGGCTTGCTGTTCATGGCAAAGCCCGGCAAGGCTTAGCTTGGACATTCTGGAAGTGTCGCTGAATTGAGTTTAGCGTAGGCCTCACTGGCCCACTGAAGACATTTTGTAGAGGGTCTTGCGGCAACCATGTCTCAATGTGTGTCGGCAATGGGGGACCCTCCGTCTGTGCCTCCCAGTCCTGCCTGCTTCTGGATTACCCAAGGGAGGGGGCCCCAGGGAGGGTTCTGTCCACACGGTCATTGTTCAGATCCTGGAATGGCAGCTTAGCCTAGGCTCCAGGGATGACGAATGTCTTAGGCAAGGTGGAAATGGTCACGCGAGGGGCTCTACAAGGGGACCCTCCCTTCCATTCCTGATCCAGACCCTGGGGCCCAGGTGCGATGGCTTCCCACTGGGGATGTTTCTTCTCTGCTGCACCTTGTTTTGCTGACTCTTCTGTGTCAGTCCCCTGCCCAGGTCACCCTGCCCCTTGCCATTGGCATCCCCTGGTCCTACACCTGTTGGGAGTATTTGCAGGGACAAGGGTGAGGCAAGAGAGGCACTCAGGCTGCAAAATCTCAGCCTCAGCTGCCCGTGGGGGTGTGAGAGCCGGTGAGGTGCTGCCTTCCCCCCTCAGAAAGGGCTGTCCCTGCTGCAGGCCTTGGGGGGTCACGGCTCGGGGAAGGTTGCAGATGGTGGGCAAGGAGGCCACACAGGATGGCCACCCACTTATATGGAGCCCTGCCACATCTTCGGGAGCTCTCAGACTCTTGGGCCTGACCGTGGCCTTAAGAAGTCCTCAAGTCACTTCCTCTGCCTGAAATCAGGATGACACCCGAACTGCTGAAGTGAATGACGCACTAATAGATTTGGGAGCCCTGGGTGCTGTCTCCCAAGACTTCAGATGCCTCCAGGGATTCCGGCAGCTCGGAGGGCAAGATGAGGCTCTGAGCAAAGACACGCCTGAGACCGTGAATTCAATCAAGCGGCCCTGTTGATATGGAAGCGTCAAAAATAGATTATTTTAATTGCTAATTGTTCTTGAGACCCCTACCAAGGGTTTTTTTTTTTTTTTTAATGTGGACTAAATGTTCTCCTCAACAGGCACGGTGAAGGAATTATAGTTTATTCAGAGGCTGACATGCTGCTGATTGAAATACAAAGAAGAGTAATCAAGGTCGTTTTCTTTTTCATATGGCTTTTAACATTTACAAAGAAAATGATTTCAAGGGGTACGCACTAAAAAGAAACAAGCTGTAAACAGTTACCAATCAGCCAAATACTCCGATTGCTAAGAATGTTCCCTCCACCCTCCTCTCATCTCTTACTGCCCCCTCCCCTGAGAATCGGCATCTAAATGTGACGGGAATTATTCTTTTGTTCAGAACTCTCTGGGAGGAGGATCAAGAGTCAGACTCCAGGGCATCCTGCTCCAACACTCCAGGACCTTGTCTTGGATGACTACCCAGGTACCAGCCTCGCTCCCTCAGGCAGCCCCGCGGGATGCCCCCCCTCACCTGTGAGGTGAGCAGAAGCCGCTCGGCCGGCTGGCCACAAAGGCCACCCTCCGAGCCCTGCTCCCCAGAGCGAGACTTGGGGGGCCCTCAGTGCCGGAGGCCAGCTCCAGCAGGTCCAGGGGTCCCCGAAGGATGGACGGTGTCGGCGAAAGGAGTGAGAGAGCCGAGAGATCCTTTCTGGTCACCAAGCAGGCATCTCTGGCATCTCTGCTCTGCTGGTCCCAGTATCTTTATTTATAGGCGGTGAGTTGGGCAGTACGTAACACAACAGCAAAGACATGATTAATTATTTTTAGAGATAAAAAGCACTTTGATCAGTAAACAGACATTTTTTTACGTACTTTCTTTCCCATGTGTCAATCCCCCCAGTCGTGACAGAGACAGATTATCTATTTTATAGACATAGGTCAAACTATATAGCTAAGGCAGGTGTCATTCTGTTTGACACATCAACTGCAGAAGTGAGGAGAACAGAAGTGAAGGGAGTATCGGTGTTTACAGAAGTAAGGCTTAAGTTGTTTGCATAAGCTGTTTCTCTGTGGCTGAGTACATAGGGTTTCAAGACGTCTTAAAATATTTCCCCCTGATCTGCAAGAGCTCAAAGAGACAACATTGGGAGGAACTGTTACAGAGATAGGATCCAAGGTCCTTGCCGTGGGACTAAGGGTCCGTTGCTTGTCATACGGTTTTGTCTGAGTGATCTCGATCTGGTTAGGAGTACCTCGAGGCCTAACTCTAAGTAATAGGATGAATCCTGAGATAGTGGAAGGAGATACCAGGTTCGCTTTGGTTGGCAGGAGCTGTGCAAACGCTGCCATTTCCACGCTGTGACTGTGTCAACCAGCGAGGCCCAAGTGGCTCCCGGCAGCTCAGTTAGTGCGTTCTAAGATGGGAGGAAGGTTGGAGAGTACGAGAAGAGATTGAGCAGATGTAGAAAGCAAGCCAGCAGACGACCCATTCTTTGAAGAATTCCTCACTTGCTGGTGTCTTGAGAAAATGGCCTTTTCCTGGAGTCCTCCAGCCCCAGGGGTGTCTCGCGGGCCACCTTACAATGCCAGTGGGTCAGTAGACCTGAGACTCTGAAGGTCACTGATAATGTGATGTGTTCAAATCACCCTTGCGTCAGGGGAACGGATAATGCTTTTTATGGCTTATGCCAGGGCAGGATCAAGCCACAGCGGATAACTTTTGGGAAAGGTCCTTGGGCTTTCTTTCTTTTTTTAATCCAAATATAGTTAATATACAGTATTACATGAGTTTCAGATGTACAATATGATTCAACAAATCTATAAGGAACAGACCTCTAAGCCCTCAGACCAATGGTGTGTCCAACACACCAATGAGTACAGGAAGAACACCTTCAGAGTCATCAGCCTGCAGACTGAGCTTTACACCTCTGGAAGTATGTGTTTTCTCTGGAACGTGGGCACGTTTTCAACTGGGTTTTTAAGCTAAACCTAACTTCATGATTCAGGACAGGATGTATGCATTGGTGGTGATGTGACCATGTGTCTGTTCCATTCTTTCTTTTTAATTTAATTTTTATTCATTTAAGAGAGAGAATGAGAGAGGGGGAGAGAGAGAGAGAGAGAGAGAGAGAGAGCGAGCGAGCACATAAGCAGGGAGGAGAGGCAGAGGGAGAAGCAGACTCTCCGCTGAGCAAGGAGCCCAATGAGGGGCTCGATCCCAGGACCCCGGGTTCGGGACCTGAGATGTTCAACTGACTGAGCCACCCAGGCACCCCTTTCCTCTCCTAAATGCAATTGCAGCCAACCCAACCACTCAGACTCTTTGACCAGCCTGAAGGAAGACATGCTTCAGAGAATACACACAAACTAAGGAGAAAATTGGAGAACAGCAAGGAGGAGCTCTCCCTACAAAAAACAGTCGGGCTTCCTTGGCTTCACTGCAATTTCTAATTCTAATTATTATTTTAATTTTTATTCTATGATTCTAATTATTTTTTCCCCAAATTTTGGTGTCCTCAATGTACCTACATTTAAAGTATCATATTGGATCACTGTATATTATTCTTTCCTCACTCACTCCTGCAGCTATACTGGTCTCCTCACTGTTCATAAAGGACATTCCCTCCACATGAACTTCATAGTGTGTGTTTCTCTCGGCCCAAATGCTCTTCCCTCATCTGCCAGTGCCCTCAGTGAGGCATTCCCCCAACCACCCGATCTAAAATTATAGCCCACCCAACATACCCTGTCGTGTTCTATGGATGATTTTCCTCCATAACACTTAGCACCATCTAAAACCTTATTATATTTATTAATTTATCCTATTGTCTATCTCCTCTACTACAGACTCTTATAGCTCCAAATGAGGGCAGGAGCTTAGAGATTTCATCCGTGATGTTGATTGCTGTGTCTGTGGTACCTAGGAAAGAGCCCAGCAAATAGCAAGTACCCCTTAAATATTTGTTGAAGAAATTCTTGAATGGACGAGTGATGTTGGCTTAACCATTCCCCACATCCGGACAGCCCAGCATTCTCTGAATGCTTAGGGCCCTCCTCCCTTCCTGTTAAGAGTCCTGCCCTCACCACCCCCAACCTGTCTGGAAGATTTTTCTCTCTTTTTTTTTTTAAAGATTTTATGTATGTATGTATGTATGTATGTATTTATTTGACACAGAGAGAGATCACAAGTAGGCAGAGAGGCAGGCAGAGAGAGGAGGAGGCAGGCTCCCTGCTGAGCAGAGAGCCCGATGCGGGCCTCGATCCCAGGACCCTGAGATCATGACCTGAGCCGAAGGCAGAGGCTTAACCCACTGAGCCACCCAGGTGCCCTGGATGATTTTTCTTATGTCTTGTAGCAATGTAATTCAAAGCATCAGTATGTTTCAGGCAGATTCTGTTTTGTCTTGAACTGGAGAGACCTTCAAAGAACCTGATTTTACATACTGATCAAAGTGAAAGTTAAATTTTTATTCTTTTAATATCCTATTAAATTCATTTTGTTAGTAATTTGCTTAATGTTCCCATATCTATTTTCTTAGGTAAAATTGGCTTATATATTTCCTTCCTTTATGTAATCCTCTACCTTTGACAGAATTTAATGTCACTGTTGTGTTAGTTTTGCAAATACAAAATCTACTATGTATATGGCTTATGTTGGAGGTCTGAAGGAATTACTCATGCAACTCTCCAGGTCCAGAGTTATTTTTTGAGAAGCAACTATGTATAACTTCTAGCTTTCTCTATGCATATTAATCTACAGATATTAAGATCTTCTTGGGGTGCCTGGCTGGCTCAGTCAGTAGAGCATGCAACTCTTGATCTCTGAGTTGAAAGTTTCAGCCCATGTTGGTTGTGGAGATTACTTTTAAAAATAAATTATTTTTTTAAAAAGATCTTATAGCAATTTTGATAATTTATTATTTTTTACAGGAATCATACATTTCAACAAAAAGGCAGCCTACTGAATGGGAGAAGATATCTGCAAATCATTTATCCAATTAGGGATTAATATCCAAAATATACAAATAACTCATACAACTCAACACCAAAAAATAAATAATCCAATTAAAAACGGGCAGAGGACCTAAATAGACATTTTTCCAAAAAAGACATACAGATGACCATCAGACACAGGAAAAGGTGTTCAACATCACAATCATCAAGGAAATGCAAATCAAAACCACAATGAGATATCAATTCACACCAGTCAGAATGGCTGGTATCAGAAAGACACGTGTTGGGAAGGATGTGGAGAAAAAGGAACCCTTGTGCACTCTTGAAAGGAATATAAATTCATGCAGTCATTAAGGAAAAGAGTATGGAAGTTGCTCAAAAGTTAAAAATGGAAATATCATACAATTCAGTAATTCCACTTCTGGGTATTTACCTGAAGAAAATGAAAAAACTAATTTAAAAAGATATATGCACCCCCATGTTTATTGCAGCATAATTTACAATAGCCAAGATATGGAAGCAACCAAGTGTCCGTTGATAGATAAATGAATAAAGATGTGGTGTACACACACACACACACACACACACACAGGGGAATGTTACTTAGCCAAAAAAAAAGAATGACAACTTGTCATTCACAAAAACATGCATGGAACTGGAGGGTATTATGCTAAAATGAAATAAGTCAGATAAAGATAAAGACAAACAACCATATGATCTCACTTATCTGTGGAACCTACAAAACAAATGAACAGACAAGCAAAAACAGAAACAGACTCATAAAAATAGAGAACAAATGCGTGGTTGCCAGAGCAGAGGGGGCTGGGAGGATGAATGTAAGAGGTGAAGGGATTAAGAACAGTACATTTCCGTTTATAAAATAAGTCAGTCACAGGGATGGAAAGTCCAGCATGGGGAATATAGTCAATAGTACTGTAATTATTTTGTATCTGCACTTAACCTTGGTGAACATTTTGTAACGTATGTGATTGTCAAATCGCTATGTTATATACCTGAAACTGATGTTAATAGTGTATGTCAACTATACTTCAATGAAAAAAAAAATCCACACATTTATCTGTATTTCTCAGTTGAGCTTTACAGAGCATGTGTTAGCAACTTAAAAATGTCCTGTATCTGTTTTTATACCCCACATTTTATTTTTTAGTTCAGATGGATATTCTTTCTTTTTAATTAAAGCTACTGGAAGTTTGTTCTATATCATTGTTGTTTTTCAGAGACTCATTTGTTTGATGTTTTACTCTAATAAAGTTCTCTTCTAATTCATTATCTCCTCTTAATTTGTCATTTCTTTATCCTATTAAGATATCTACTAAGATAACCTTATTCTTTTTTTTTCTTCTTTCAATAAATCTTTTTATACTTACTTTCTTTTATAAAAAGGAAAAGCATTTAAGGCTATGAATACAGTATTAACAATTAACAATACCCTATAATATTTGATATGTAGTGTTATTTCTTAAATGTCATATAATAGAGAATTTGTCTCATCCTTATTCTGGGTTCCTGAGATAGAGCATTTAAACCCTTGGAAACTCCTTGGTGGTAAGAGGGTCTTTCTTATTCATGAAGGACCATTGCATCATACCCAAGTTTATGCTAAGGAGAAGACCTGGATGGGGACTGGTCATGATGGTAAGACCAACCACGTGATTAGAGGATTGTGGCTTTGAGCCACGTGATATCATCCCGACCTCCCTACCTCTGGGTGGAATGGGAATTGAGTTTATTCATGTGATTCAATCGATCAGGCCTATGTAATGAAATTCCAGTAAAAACTGAACACTGAAGCTCTGGTGAGCATCCTGGTTGCTGAGAATATACATGTGCTGTGGGGTTGATGCAACCTGATTCCAGGGGAAAGGTCACAGAATCTCTGTGTTGGAACCTCATGCTATGTGTTTTTTCACTGATGGGTCTTGACTTGTATCCTTTAGAATAAAACTGTACTGATAAGTATAGCACTTTCCAGAGTTTTGTGAGTCATTCTAGTGAATTACTGAACCTGAAGGAGGTCATAGGAGACCTCTGAATTTGTAGCCAGTTGGTCAGAAGTGCAAGTAACCTAGGGACCCTTAAACTGGCAGCTGGCAATGGACGTGAGAGGAGCCTTGTTGGGGAGTGTGCCCCACACTCCGGGTGGTTAGCATCAGAATTGCATTGTGGCACTGTAGTCAATACATTACTTAATATTTTATTTTTTAACAGAAGACTGTAATTTAATCATTTGCTCAAGTAATTTGATATTCTTTCCATCTTAAGATATAAGTCAAACCAGTCACTTGTGGAATGTTCTGGGCTTTTTGTTGTTGCCACTAAGATAGAGAAACAGAGATGTAAGCAACCCACCAACACATAATCCAGTGATCATTTCATCAGTCATGATTCTACTCAAACAAGTCACTGGTTTCAACTTCTTTCTCACTATAGCTTTTTTTTTTTTAAACCCTGTGTGAATGGGTGCTAATTTGATGGTGAAAGGTAGAAAGACAGTTACAGCATATGAGGTTAATCTATAAAATTGCCAATCTAAAAAAAATTATTAATATTCTCTTCTGTGGCCAAAAGAACCCATGTTTGGAAAGTAGATGAAAATCATACTCTATTAAATTGCTCTCATTCCTCCACATGCATTATTCAGTGCTTCAGTGAGAGAGTATTTACACAGTTGGGACTTGGTTGGAATGGCAGAAGCCTCCAGAAAGGTGGGTAGACTAGGGTGCCAGTAACTGCTCCTATTTTTAGGGGAGGTCCTTCTTAAATGAAAATACGGTTAGAGTGAAAACTTAACAGCTTTTGTGGCAAACACTCCTGAAATCAGGCATACTACCATGGCAAAAAGTGCTACAGAGGTGGTCATTAAATGGGGCAAAGGCACCTTTCTGATCAGTCAATATTTCTGAATGGCCCTTTTCTCCACCCTCTTACTCTGGAGGATTGTATCTGAGATGTACGAGAGCCCACTACCAGACATTCCAAAAGGCAAGAACATAAGACTAAAAATCAAAAGAAAATAATATACCCACGGGTGATCCAAATAGTGAAGTTGACTAACAAGGGCTTTTAAAACTATGCTTAATACATTCAAGAACAAAGATTAAAAATATGGGGGAAATACACCTACTCTTCTCTGTTGAAGATGAAGAACTTCAACAGAGAATTGGAATGCATAAAAATGAAATTGTTATTTTAGGACTAAAAAAGGTGTAACACTTAAAATTAAGACTTCATAAGATGTATTTAGAAGTAGACAGGGCACCTGGGTGGCTCACTCACTTAAGTGTCTAACTCTTGATTTTGGTCCAGGTCACGATCTCAGGGTCATGGGATTAAGTCCTGTGTCAGGCTCTGTACTCAATGGGGAGTCTGCTTGGAATTCTCTCTCTCCCTCTGCCCTTCACCTCCCCTGCCCCACTCACAGGTTCTCTCTCTCAAACAAACAAAAATAAATAAATAATAACTAAAAGCAGACTAGATGAGCAAAAGGATAAGACTGGTAAGTTAGAGAGTAGGTCGACAAAAAAATATCCAAACTGAAGTACAGGAATTTAAGAGAATGGGAAAATTCAGGGAAGAATCTTAGAGATACGTGGGATGCAATAAATGGTCTAAAATTTGAGGTCAGGGAAAAAGCAATAGTGAAGAGGGAATAACTGAATTTTCCCAAACTGATGAAAAGTATCAACCTAAGATTCAAAGAGCTCTGTAAACCCCAAGCACAATAAATGTAAAGACAACCATACCAGGGCACAACATAAACTGCTGAAAATCAAATGAAAAGAGAATTCATAAAAATAGCCAGGGTTTGGGAGGGGAATACTTTGCTTTCAAAGCAGCAACAATAGCACTTGGAACTGACTTCTCAGAGAAAACGATGGAAGCCAAAGACAATGGAACAAAACTTTGAAAACGCTGAAATAAAATTTCCCGAAATTAGAATTCTATACCCAGGGAAAATAATATTTCCAAAGTGAAAGGAGACAAAACCCATCAAAATGTATACATTAAATATTTTTTTGTAAGTCAACTTTTCCTCAACAAAGCTTTAAACATTTCAAAGGAGAATACATACATTTCTCAGCCAACAAAAAAACAGAAGATCCATCACTAGGAATCATGAACTAAAACAAAAAGGAGTTCTTCAAGCTGAAGAAGATAACCCCCCCCATGGAAACATAGGATTTCAGAAGAAATAACGAGGAACAGAAAGGGCAAAAATGTAGATAAATATAAATAAATATTGACATATAAATTACTAATGAGTTGTGGGGGTTAAAATGTGTAAAATTAAATACATAGGGATAGTGACACAAAATATGGAAGGCTGTTAATGGGGTTAAAGTGTTCTGAGGTTAGCATCCTTGGAGAAGTAGCAAAAAGTGATAATTTTTATACGACTGTGACAAAGTTTGGGAGGCATGTTGTTATTTCCAAGGTAACCACTAAAAGAAGAGCTGCATAATGCATGACAAGCTAATAAAGAGAAAAAAATGGAATAATTAAGTCTCCTTTCTATTATGTCTCAAATAATTCAGACACTTTCAATAGCAAATTATTCAAGACTCTCAATTTGTAAAACAGTTAAATTCCTATTAGTGTTGGTATAACTAAAGGCCTACTGCCATGTAATCTAATTTCTTTTGGTATTTGATTTAGATTTTAAAAAAATACTCCAGGTTTTTAAAGATTTACTTATTTGAGAAAGAGAGAGAGAGAGAAAGAGGGCAGGAGCAGGGCAAAGGGACAGGGAGAAGCAGACTCCCTGCTGAGCAGGGAGACCAATGTGGGACTTGATCCCAGGACCCCGGGATCATGACCTGAGCTGAAGGCAGACACTTAACCATATGAGCCACCCAGGTGCCCCAGTGTTGTTTTTATAAAAGAGCAACTTCATAGGCTCAGACAAAAAGCACACATAAAATTTTACTAAATATTTTATTTGAACATGTTCAAGCTTAACTTTGTAGCCACTTTTACTCGTTATCACTGAAATCTAACAAACTCCCATTGCAACTTATTTGCCAGTAGAAAGGATGAACCAGAATGTTCAAGACATTCTAAAATTTTGAAAAAAGAATCATGCATCCCATTGATCACCACGTGTGCCTCCCAAATGCTGCTCTTCCACAGTCCCAGTCCTCGGTACTTCAGTGCTGGGACTGTTTGTTATTCTAATCCTATATTTCCTTCCTCTTTTCTCTTGATTCCTCACCTATATATGTCCATAAAGGAATTAACGCAGTGGAAAATTCAGGGTAGTTTTGTAGGAATTTTTGGTTTGTAATCCATCAGTTTCTTAATGTCCCCAAAGAGTCATGCCCTCTGGTCCCAGGCAAACCCTACAGAAGTCAATTGGATGGAAATGGCTGCTCCTCTGTCATTCTGTGAAATTCCACCATCTAAGCTGGAATTGGGGTTGGGCTGATTCCAGGTAAATCAATTACAGAAGTTGGGACTTGCCTGGCGCCAGCACAAACGTAGCTTAGTTTGGCAGTAAATAAAACAAGTCATTCACATAAATTGAAAATTGAGGGCGTAAATGAAGCAGTGGTGATAGAACAGGATTCTGGGAGACAGTCAGTGTTTCCTTGGTTTGAACTTCAGGGCCACACTGTTGATGCAAAACCTCTGACCACTAGGCCCAGGTCCGTCAGGAAACACGTGGCCAAGATGGGCTTCACACTGCAAAGGAGAGAAACCTTGGTCATTTCTCCACTGAGACAAAGTTCTTTATGTGAAACTAGACAGGGGAACCCCACATGGCCGCCCTACTCCGGTGTCCGTATGGGGAAAAAGTCCATCACAGCAGAATGCACGTAGGAAACGAAAGAATGCAGGGGTACCTGGGTGGCTCAGCTGGCTGAGTGCCCAACTCGGTTTTGGCTCAGGTCACAATCACATGGGTTACAAGATCGAGCCCCAAGTTGGGCTCCGTGCTCAGTGGGGAGTCTGCTTGGGATTCTTTCCTGACCCCCTCCCCCTACTCCCAGTCATGTGAGTGTGCACTCTCTCTCTCAAATAAATACATCTTTAAAAAAAAAAAGAAGTGAAAGAATGCAAGGCACAGTAGTGGTAAATAGCTACCAGTGAGAACGTGAGCAAGTTACTTAACCTAGGCCTTGATTTATTCATCTATAGAATGGGAACTAACAATTATACCTACTTAATAAAGCGGTTGTGATGATTCATTGATACAATGCATGGAAAGCATTAATACAATTCCTTGGTAAGTACTCAATAATGTTGCAGCCAGTGGATTGTTACGGTTTTTTGCTGATGATAAGACTATGCTATGTTTAGCTGTTTGCCTCTGGTGTTCTAAAAAACTAAAAAATGTGAGCACGCAAGGATATAAAAATGAACCTGTTGTCTGGATGTAAGGCACCATCTCCTCCCTGACCTGCGGAAGGAATGATGTGCCGACGTCCGCGGCTGCACCCCCCTGCGGAAGGAATGATGTGCAGGCGTCCCCGGCAGCGCCCCTCTGACTGCTGGTGACTCCGTGCGGAGTGGGAAGGAGGCGGAGAGACGCCCAGCACCCGGGCCTTCCTGCTGCCTGTCCCCGTTCCAAACACTGTGCGGGGCCAACTCTTTCTTTCAGACCCTCACTCCGGCCTGTCCCTGGAAGGCCAGAACCAGGAAAGGTTACTTAACAGTGGCAAGGAAGGTTCTTTCTCTTCCTTATAGTGCCCAGCGTCACGGGAGAGAAGGATCAGAAGCAGCAAGTGCAAAAACCCGGTGTGTTCCAGTGACGAAGGTACTCCCACATGGAGTGCTCTCTGTGGCACCTGGGCCGGGGCAGCACCAGGGAAAACCAAGCAGACAAAACAACACAAAAACCCTCACCTGCTTGCAGACAACCTCGATTCGAGTTAATCCTAATGAGGTGTCCGCACGTCTCAGGATGCCCGCGTCCCCTTCATCAGAGCCAGACGCCCCGTGCGCCTCCGAAAACGCAGGCCACCCGGAGCCGGAGCAGTACTTGTTCTCGGAACTGTGGGAGACATTCAGCACCCTGCAGCTGCTGAGACATTATTAACATACAAAGAGCATTTTATGCCCCAACTCATTTTTCTACCCAGCAGGGTCTGCTCCCCTCTCTCTTCTGCCAGATCTCCAGGCTGGTTACAGGAGCAATCCGTTCATGGGAACTGCGCCCACTCCACTTTCACTACTAAACGCATCTCATGGTCGTCAAAGGACCTCTTGTTCCTTTGATGCTGAAGGCTTCTCTCTCGATGTCTGACAGGGACCGAAAAACACTAGGGGCTTTGTGACCTGTGATGCATATTAGGAAATCCAGATCAAATCCAAGGGCTCTAAATGTAGGAAAGGGGTAAACGGAAATGAGACACTCGTGGTCACAGGACAGCACGAGGGTCTGGGCCCAGCAGCAGGAGGCCTGATGAAACCCCCACTGTCAGCAGTGGGCCCTTCGGGTTACCTGCCTGCCTGCAGGGATTCCAAAGCTGCCTTCACTGGACGACACTGGGCAGGCTCTGTACCCGCTCCAGGCCCTATCTGTAGTGTGGGGCTAAAAGGACCTATGTTAGGGAGATGTCTTGAGGATTTACAGAGATACTCTGTGGGCAAGGTACGTGCTCTTGAACGTGCGCGATGACAATTAGTCAAGAAGCCGGGGCATCTGAGCCAGTCGCTGCAGTGCAGGGACCCTTCTGGGCAAGTCCCACAGAACTAATGATGCCGAGGTGGGAGAGGGCCGGGGGCCGACCAGAGGAGTGGGAGGGCAAGAGGCGAATCCACTTGCCACAGACCTACTCTCCAAGTGCTTTGAAGGGGAGCTCCCTTAAATGGCACTAAGAAAACAGAGTGAAAGTTTTTTAATGGCAGGGAGACAGCTCTTTCTCTAAGGAAGAGGGAGAGAAATACATTGTAAACTCTGCAAAACAAAAGCAAAAAAACAAAAAACCAAAACCCCAAAAAGCTGAGCAAAGAGAAGGAAAAGTGGCAAATAATCAAATCCAGAGGCTACGAACACAGAACGAAGCTCAGTTTAGAGCACAGACCCCAGCAGAAAGTCTAGTGTAATGTAGTCATTCTCAAACATGTTCATCTCAAGACTGCTCTATATTAAAAAAATTACCGAGGACCTCTTTTCTTTACATGAATTATGTATATCAGTGCTTAACAAATTAGAAGTTAAGGGTGCCTGGGGAGCTCAGTGGGTTGAAGGCTCTGCTTTCGGCTCAGGTCATGATCTCAGGGTCCTGGGATCGAGGCCCGCATCGGGCTCTCTGCTCAGCAGGGAGCCTGCTTCCCCCTCTCTCTCTGCCTGCCTCTCTGCCTCCTTGTGATCTCTCTCCCTCTGTCAAATAAGTAAATAAAAAAAAAAAACCAAAAAAAACAAATTAGAAGTTATAACAGAATTTAAAAATATTTCTATGTTGTTATTTTTAAAAATAATAAATTCATTACCTGTAACATAACCTATTCTTCTGACAGATAATTATATGTTCCAAAATGAAGAGTTGCATTGTTTTACAATTCTGCAAATCTCTAGTTTAAACTCTTCATATGTGCTTCTGCATTCAATTTGCTGCAATCTTACTTTGATTCAAGTATAGGAAGAGGATGTGGCCTCACGGGCATGCACTTAGAAAAAAGAGGACCTTGTAGATCCCCTAAAAAGGTCCCAGGAACTCCCAGGGTTCTCAGACCAGGATTGTGGAACTTGGAGGAGTAAGGGCCTTGGCACCTGAAAGGTTCAGGCATGAATCCGGACTCTGATACATCTGTGTGACCTTGGCAAGTTATTTAATCTTTTAAAGCCTCAGTGTCCTAATGGATAGAACAGTAATGGCCTTATTACCTCACAAGGCTGCTCAGAGGATTACCTGACATACTTTCTAGGTATAGTGTATTTAGCACAGTGTCAGACATATGGCATGTAAGCTAGTAGCTACATTTAAAAAAAATCATTACTATTAATAACAGATATCCATGAAATTTGAGCAGCTGTGGGTCCAATTTTTTTTCAACCCTTTTTGAAAGAGTTCAAAACTATTCATCTGAGCCACCCTGGCCCAGGGAAAAACATTTTAAGTATCTTTTAATCATAGCCTTTCCACCCCTTAATGTTACATGTAGCTAGTGATGATTAAAGGAATTTTGATGGAGAATTATGAATATAATAAATTTTTTAATGAATGAATCTAAGACTAATAAAAAGTCATTTAAAATGTTTATGGGAAAGAGTAAATCTTTACTGATGCAATATACAGAATCTGGAGATTTTACTAGGTAATATGAGAGGCCCATCATATATAATTTAAGAGTGGAAATCTAACTTTAAGGCCAGTCTGAAGTTCCAATGTACACATTTAAATGATTAGCAGATTATAAGGCTCTCCTTTGAAAAACTAAAACCATACTGCATCATCTCTTTTCATACACACTTAGAGGTGTTTTTTAGTTTTTTGTTGTTGTTGTTATGTGTTTGTGTGCTATGTGTTCGCATATTTGTTATATGGTTATTTGCTTTGGCTTTTCTTCATTTCTGGGAATTCCACAGCCCCCAAACCAACAACAGAGGCACCTGGTAAGAACTGACACCTCTAACATCTTAGAGAAGAATTTCCATTCATTTGGAGGAATGGGAACACAGAAAAAGTTTTTCACCAATGTTACTTAGTTCCTTATAACATGCAGGACAACCAGGTAAAAAGGTGAGTAATATCAGGCTTTAAGATTCCCTCTATTCTAAGGAGATGCAGGAGCATGAAAGATGTGGCCCCACAGTCGATTTTAATAAATACCTCCAGAATTGGTACATGGGGGGAAGGAGAAGAAAGGGGAACACAGGAAGCAGGGGCAAAGCCACATGATTCCAAGGTTATAAAAGCAACAGTCTGGAGTCCCTAAGGGAGCGACAACATCCTAAGAGTGTTCCTGACCCGGAAACCTTGGATCAGAGGCGTCTGGTGTGCAGAGGCGGCGTGTCTGCCAGACACGCACCACGGTGGTCATGTGTGAAGGCAGCATCACAGGCAGCAGTCACAGGCAGCAGGGGGCCCAGCGGCCCAGAGGCAGTGGTCCCACATCTACCTGACTCTTTCTTGGTTGACCAACTTCTTGCTTTATTTTGACTCTACCTATATATGCATTTGAAGGAATGTTTTGTTTTTTTTTCCAAATGAGAAGCAAAACAAGAATATATTCCTAAGACTATCTTCTTGAATGGGAAACATGCTCAGGAATACAGTCTCCACTTACAGAATCTCATTAACTAGCACATATTCACAAGAATTCCTCATTATCAAAGACTGACTCATATAGATGGCCTGAAGAAGGCTCTACCTCTAAGAGGAATTGCTGCTCACATGTACTGAGTGCTGGGCATGTGCCAGGCCTGGCACGGGTGCTTCTGCATGTGTCCTCATAACTCAGTTGCTCCTCTCAACAGCTTGCTGAAGTCAGTACTACTACCATGCTACCACGTTGCAGGTGAGGAAATCAAGGCATGGACCGGTTAAGAGACTTGCCCAAGGTCACACAGCAAGGGGGCCAGGATGTACGCCCAAGCATCCTAGCCACTCTACTATACTGTATCTCCTATAAAGAAATACATCGTTATGAAGAGTATATTCTGGGGCGCCTGGGTGGCTCAGTGGGTTAAAGCCTCTGCTTTCGGCTCAGGTCATGATCTCAGGGTCCTGGGATCGAGGCCCGCATCGGGTTCTCTGCTCAGCAGGGAGCCTGCTTTCTCGGCCTGCCTCTCTGCCTACTTGTGATCTCTCTCTCTCTGTGTCAAATAAATAAATAAATAATCTTAAAAAAAAAAATCTTTAAAAAAAAGTATATTCTGGAACATAAAAGATTCTTATAAATATTCTTATTTCTCCTGGTCTCAGTTATAGCAGCACCAGCAGCAGGAAAATGGAACAGAAACTTACCCCAAAGTCCCTAAGAAAATAGAAACTTTTCAACTGAAACTAAATGATTAAAAAAAGAAACAAATAAGGTTGGTGAATTGGCAGCTCAGTATACTGGTCTTTGGTAAATGGGCTTTTGGAGAATTGGCTGGTTCTCCTGTTAGTCTTGGCTGCTTCACTGTCTCAGTGACCTGCAGTTGGTCACTCAACTTTCTTAATTTGGACTAGCCTTGTGCTAATACAGTAGCCACTGGTCACATGTGGGTTTTTGGTTTAAATCAGTTAAAATTAAAGATTCATCTCCAAGCAACATTTTGAGTGCTCAGGAGCCACATGTGGCTATCATACTGGGTAGAGCAGATATCGAAATTTCCATGATCATAGAAATTTCTACTTGACAGAGCTTAGTGCTCTGGTCTCAGGTCCCGCCCTGCTCCAACATTCTGTGACGCCGTGACTGGCTGCTGTGGTGAGGGGGTGGTGGGCACTGGGTAGGAAAAGGTCTCAACTCTGCTAGTGCAGAAACCAGAACACCAATGAAATAAAAAAACGAAGAATGCAAAGTACAAGAATGCTCTTACAAGGACGACTTCTCATCTTTTGTCTTCACAGTCCAAAGACAGAAAAGAACATCTATCTGGGTACCACAGTGTAACAAGGCGGTCCTTCGCATCTTCACTTCGCATACCTTTTTGGACTAAAAGCAGGTTGGCCATCTCAAGGTCCTATTTCTCCTCCTTAACAGAACCAAAGGTCAAGGAATAACTAATGTCTCAGAAATATGTCCCACAATTTACTTTGTTAAAATTAAGCTACTTCTCTTCGTTTTCCCCAGGCCATTCCAAGCCAACTGCTATCTTAGATGTCTCCTCACCAGCCACTGACACAGCGAATGAATCTGAGCAAAGACCTGCCCTTCCATAAGCATGAGGGCAGATCAATCCTAATTGTTCTCCACCCTTGCAGGCGGAGTCTGGTGTCCCAAACTGGGCCCACATCAGCAGCCAGCAGCCCAAGAAGGCCCAGCCTGCTCAAAGCCCAGAGGACGTAATGAAGCACTGCCTAATGGAAGATTCACAGAGCTGACTTGATTTATATTTTATTCTAAACCAATTTAGAGTTGATGCAGAAGAAAGGAAAATATCTTTGAAGTTCTGAAAACAAGACTTCAAAGATGTTATCCTTTCTTCTTCATCGAATCTACTTTTTTTAGACTGTTTCCTGCATGTCTAAACAAAAAAAGCCTTTGTTGAGAGATTTCAGATCCTGATTGACTTAAAAGAGGCTTTGAAATCAAGGCACAATTAAATTTACTTTTAGCTATAGAGAAGAGGGCATGCATGGTATTCACTACTGTCGAGCACTGTGGGGAATCTATCCTCATAAAATTCTACATTTCCCAAATTAAATTATAAGCCCATTTTCCCTTGGAGAGATATAGTTTTAATCACATGGCCAAGCAAATACTATTATGGTTTAGATTTCTTTAAATACTTACCCAGGAAAATATTCTAATAGCATTATCTTAAGGTGCTTACGAAGTTTTATTTGTTTGCTATTTCTCAGGGATACAGGAAGAAAGAATATAGGCTAAGAAGTCTCGTTAACTGCTCTAAATGCTGGAAATAATCAAGATGGGCAAGTATTTTATAGAAACAGCTCTCCTTATAGCAGCCATGCCAAATGAGGAGGGCAATTAAAAACAACACGGGCATGTATTTATCCAAGACTTTGAATGAGACAGAGCTGTAAGAAATCTGGAGGTCTCTTCTCTGTCAGTACCTCTCTAGATCCTTACCTGAAGAGTGGGCTGTCACAGCAGACACAGTGATACATTCCTGATTCCTTGTTATTAAGATAGACTCCACTGAAAGGCTGAAAGTAAATTAGATATATCAGGTGTAGGCTTCTCATAACACCAGCAGGAGATGATACAGCAGATTTAAATCTAAGATTCAGTCCCCAAATAAAGGAATTTCTGTACTAATTTGACAAAGTGCAAATATCACTGGAGAGGAAATTATAACCAGCCCAATGAAGCAGCCTTGCAGGCTTATCACAACCCAAACTTTATTGTGCCAAATATTCAAATTATGACATTAATAATGCTTTGTATTTATAAAGCACCTTTCATCCAAGAACATCAAAGTCCATGAAAAAGTGAGAGAACAGTCCTCTGGATTGTGTAAGATTTCAGTCTTCATCTCAAAAGAGTTAATACAACAGTAATCCAGTCCACTGTCTAAAACACTTAAAGATAAAATATAAATACATAAAAAGCATAGCTCTGTGGGTTCATGGTTGTGCCTTTCATGTCCCTCACATCGTGGTGTTTAGGACACAGCATACTCAATAAATGTTTAAATAGTGAGTTAGACTATCCCAGTACCAAAGTTACTACTTGGATGAAATTACTACATTAACTGTGGCTTAAAGAGTTTGTAGGTTTTCAAAGGTCTCCCAGGAAGAACAGAGGAGACTTGAAGCAATGAGTCTGCCAAGTCAGTACCTTTCAAAATGCTATTCTGAAAACTGGATTTCATTGTTAAAAAAAAGAAACAAAGACCTTCTTGCCCAATTCCTTTTGTTAAAGTAAATTAAAAGGAAAAAGAAAACTCAACAACAACAACCCTCTCACACAAGTCAGCCATGGAAGATCCATAACCTAGTGGCAAGCACTATCCCATTTTATGGGATGAAAGAGAAGCCAATGCACAGAATGACTCAGGAAAGAAGCTGGACTCTTCCGCCCTTTCTAGATTTCCCAACTCAACAGATTCACAGGTCAAACATTCAAATTCCCTGTGGCAGTATTAACAGCATATTTTCAGTGAGCAGAATAATGGACAACAGGTAGGCATAACCCACTGAGGCTACCATCCCGGGAAAACTGGACATTTTCCCTCTTTAAAGACTCTAAACTTCACTGCAGAAATCTGAACAGTAGTAAGCTGGTCTTTTTATGGCTTGTCCCCCTGGGTGCCGGCTCCCAACCTTGGCACCAATCAGCATCTACCCGAAAGTTTCACGGCCTTCCCACCTGGGCAAACGAGACTCATGTGCCAAAGGGTTACCTGTCCTGAAGCTGATCCGGAAAGCCTACTCGTAGGATGCACACAGTCTGATAAATTCAAAATATAATTTTGTCATTGCAGGTGACAGGTGGCCAGAGGAAGTAACAGACAACAGGTATCATGGTAAAAAATAAATAAAAAGGAATCCTTAGCTGACGAATTTCATGAGGTGACATCTATCCACTGCCTCCTGGACTGATTTCCTAATGTCTCCCTCCTCCTACCTCACTTCTGTAGAAGTCCTATTATTTAGAGCCAAACTCAACTTCTATCTCTACTATTCATTCTCATGTTTACTTGAAAGCCTAGTATGTACCCAGCGCTGGTCTGGGTGCTAAGATTACAGAGATGGGGGAAAAACCAGGAACTGAACTTCCTTAATCTTAGACTTCCCAGCCTCCAGAACTGTGAGAAATATATATGTATATATTTATATATAAATGTCTGTTGTTTAAGCTCCTCAGTCGGGCAACAGAGGCTGGAAGGGAGTCTCTCTGCACCAATGGGACTTCTCCCTCCTTTGATCTGGTCAATACAACATACCTGTTGGAAACAGATGGCACACTCAAAGGGGTAATTTGCAGATAATTTCAGACAGAACAATTTACAAAGGTGGGGACAGGGCCAATGGAAACCAACAAGGGAGGATGAAGCACTGGGAGGGCCAGTCGCTCTGGGAACACCTCACTCTAAGAGGCCTGTGGGACAAAGGAAAGGGCAGTTACCAGAGCCTGTCGGTGAGGGTGCCCTGCGGGAGCTATAGCCTATGCTAGAGGACCCTGGGTCCTGATTTCCCTGTTGTGTCCTTTGACCTTGCTAACATCATCCACTGGCCGAACTCGAGCAGTAGGCAGAAGGGAAGGGAGCGTGTTATTCTTCCCAAAGCTCAGAGCAGAGTGAAGCATGTGGAGAGCAGATCTGTAGGGCACACAGAGGAAGGCCTGCAGGAAACCCGCCTTCTACTGATATTTGACTTTTAGCTGTTGCACAACCAGGCTATAAACTCCTTTGTCGTGTCTAGTAGAGTGCACATGTTTTTACTGCTGCCTGATCAAAACATGTGCAACTGAATTGTTAAGTTTGAGTTACCAAATAGAAAACTGAGATGTGTTACTTCCCTTTCGTTAGCTAGGCTTATAGTCGGTTCTGCAATATTCTAAGAAGTTACATGTGGAAATGGATCAACTGAAAGGGACTCGTAACATTACTTAAAATAATGGATGATGCTCATTTTGTAAAATGGCCAAATGCACAGAGTATACTGCACCATCTGTTTGAGAATCCCACAGATTTATTCTCCTCAACATCTGTCAACTCATCTCCAGGCTCTGTACGTACACCAAACCCCGCCTGGCTGTGTCCCTGAGAAAGGGCTGGGTTAAATATTCTGGGGTGCACCCAACTGCACACAGAGCCTCACGCGTGGCACCCCCAACCACCTGTGATAATGACTCTCTTTCCCCATGAACAATTATTGAAATCCCTCCCACAGGAGGTTTTTAAAAATACCAGTACTTTACAAGAATCTACTGAGATCTGCTGGCCTAATGACTTTAGCAACAGAGAAGCTGAGGGGGCGCCATGACGATAAGGCCACATCCCCATGGACAGCTGCCTGAACTTTGTAGGGACTGTGAAAGGAAAGATATAAATAATCTACAACTTTGCAAAACTGCTGCGGTCCACTCCATGGGGTCTGCTTCACAAATGAAAATGTCTGGTAACAACCTTCAACAGCTCTATTTCAATGGTTATATTTGGGTCTAAGACAGATGACTTGTGAAGAAACGCTGTGCTGGGAAAACAGAACTATAATGAGGAACCACTGAGGACAATTCCCTCTAGAAATGAACAAAAGATGAGCTCGCTGAATGCCATTTAAACGTTTGCGCCTCCCAGCCTACACTCATTCGGCATTCACAGAAATTTCCTGAGTGCAGACTCCATACGTGCACCATGCTAGGTGCCAGAGCTGTCCCAGCAGCAGCAAATGCTCTGAAGGGAAAGTGCTGGGAAAAGCAAGTCCAGCGTGGGGCTGAGAAAAGGCTTCGCTGGCATGTGCGATTGGGGCTGAGGGCTGCGAGGTAGGTCTGAACAGGGTGAGGAGAAAGGAGAGAAGGACACAGGGGATGAGGGCCTTAGGGAGAAGGGAGGCCAGGGTGCTTGAGAGCTGAAAGAAGGAGAGTGTGCTCGAAGTGTGGAGGTGAAGACGAAAAACAGCCAGACTGAGGATGCGGCAGAAGGCAGGGGGCAGAGGCTGTAGGGCCAAGAAGCCATTTGTAAACTTTTCTCTTTACCTTGGAAATAGTGGGAAGCCACCGAGGGATTGTTAGCAGTAGAGGGATATGGGTGGATTTGTGTTTTTTAGATCTCTTCTGCCTTTTTTTTTTTAAGATGTTACTTATTTGTTTGACACAGAGAAAGAGAAAGAGAGAGAGTGCGAGCGTGTACAAGGCACAAGATGGGGAGCAGGAGGAGAAGCAGCAGGGAGCCTGATGCTCCAGGATCCTGGGATCATGACCTGAGCCAAAGGCAGATGCTGAACCGCTGAACTGCCTGAGCCACCGGGCGCCCCTCCGTGGCAGCCCTGTAGAGAGTGGCCGCCAGAAGAGCTCGGGGCTGCCACAAGCCGTCCGCCCCGTGGGGAGCGGGAAAGAACCTGGGGCCCAGAAGCAGAGCCGCTGGAAGGTTACCGAGGAGGCAGCATCGGCAGGCGAGGCGGGGGTGGGGAGGCGTCGGGGTCTCCTGCAAGGGGACGGCCGCGGTGCCCGGGAGGCAGAGGCACGGACGGGGAGCGCACGGGCGGGGCAGGGGCGGAGGAGCGGGCTTCCCATCTGCCCAGAGCTGCCTCTGCCCCAGCCCCCAAGGCGCCCAATCACAAGACTGTCATCAGCGGAGCTCGCCGGTTCGGTTCCTTTCTCTCTCGTAACATAGAACTGCTCTGGAGTCAGCTTCTTTCGCCATCCACGCTTGGTGAGAGACGGCTCGTGCTCTCTGAGAGGCCCTGTGTTGTTCAGAGGAATTTTTAAAAACTTCAAACAAAAAGGCACAATGACGTTTTTTCTTTAGCTTTTCTCCGGAAGTGCACGACCGCCCAGCAGAACAAGGCCATCCCTTCCCTCTCCCACGTCTTCCTTCTTCACGGGGACCAGAAAGCTCCAGTACAAAATGCTTCAGCTGACTCGTTAGTTTAACGAGAAAGCAGCGGCCAGCAGGCAGCCAGTTTTCCAGCCCCACTGGGACACAGAAGCTAAAGAGGCGGCTGAAATATGAAATAATGCAGAACAAATTCTCCTCAGGTACCCGGGGGTAGAAATTGATCCTCCTTCTATTACTACGTTCCGAGGAGTATTTCCTGTCAGGATACAGCTGGGAGTAGCTGAGTGATTGAGAGGAAAGAACCCTGAGCTAGTGGGTTATTAAACTCTTCTCCTTCGCTGGTTTAGAAAAATCCCTCTGATTTTGTTTGTCAACGGAGGTCTTTATTAAAAAATCTTCTTGTGTGGAACAAAGGAGAGACTCCTGTAGCCAATGCCCCTAAAAGGAAATGGAGACCCACCAGAATCTATTCTTAGGCTTCGATCTTACTTCTTTTACTCCAGTGAGTGTGAACAAAGCAACTAGGACAATACTCTCTTTAGCCAAAGGGGAGTAGGAAGTCTGGCATATATAATCAATGTTTCAAATCACCCAACACTAAAAATTGGAAAGGATTTTATAATCTGTCCACCTCGACTTACAAATGAGAAAATAGAGGCCTGGAGGCTTAGTAACCTCATCATAGCAACAAAGATGAAAGGTTAGAAACTTGTGGTATCACCACTAGATATGAAACGTGTCTGAAATTCATATTTGAAATTCATTTTTGGTTACCAAAAGAAGGTCCTAAATTATCTTTAAGGTAAGAAAAAAACTTCTCTCTTCATTGCTAGCTCACAATTCTATACAATATGGTATATTTGGTATTGTGTATTGTTGATTGCTTATAGTTGTTTATATTTTATTAAAAGGTTTTTAATCTGTTAAATATATTAAAAGTTGTCCTTTCTTAAATGCTTTTTACAAGGCTATGGGGATTTCTTGTTTACTCTAAAATTTACTCTGAAATTGCCTATGAAAATATAGCTCAGGTGCACACAATTTTTCTGGAACTCATTCTTGGGGAGCAAAGCAAAATGTATTTATGTGACAATTATTATTGCTCAGTGGCTTTCAGAGTTACCAGGCAGAATGCCAAGTAATAAATGGACAAGGAATGATAAGCCTTCTATTTTTATTTAAAGATTTTATTTATTTGACAGAGAGAGAGAGAGCCAGACAGTACAAGGTGGGGGAGGGGAAAGGCAGAGAGAGCAGGAGGAGTAGGAGAAGCAGGCTCCCCGCTGAGCAGGAAGCCCAATGTGGGGCTCAATCTCAGGACCCTGGGATCATGACCTGAGCTGAAGTCAGACTCTTAAAACCGACTGAGCCACCCAGGTACCCGGAATGATAAACCTTTTAAAAAAGCTTTATAATCACTAAAATAATAACTAATTCAAGTAAGAATCATTAGGGGATTCTAAAACCCTGAGTGAGAGACTGCTGAAGAATGGAAGAGTCACACATTTTCAAAATATTATTAATTACAAAGGAAAAAGAGGTACCTTTATAATGGAAAAATGTACAAGTCATCACCTTAACCAAGTAAGCCATGTTAGCATCACCAACAGTGGGGCAAGCTGACATCATGTGCCTCCGTGTGTGACGCACTGAAAACACAACCCCCCCCCAACCCCCGTGCCCCTGCACTGCATCCATTCTCAGCCCCCTGAGGACCTCTCGGTGAAACCTAGAACACTTTGTCTTTATCTCTCATTTCTCCGTAGTACTGATGCTTGACATTCTCCTGTGGTAACTTTTATTTCCCTTGGCTTCCATGCACCCAAAACTCTTGTCTCTCCCATTATTCCTT
Organism: Ailurus styani; assembly: GCA_002007465.1. Taxonomy (NCBI): domain Eukaryota; kingdom Metazoa; phylum Chordata; class Mammalia; order Carnivora; family Ailuridae; genus Ailurus; species Ailurus styani. The sequence continues at coordinate 1,481,492 of LNAC01000396.1, read as the reverse complement.
TTCAGCATCCTTCCTCAGCCCCACTTCCTCTAGCCATCTCCAGAATACTGGTGTTCTTCAGATGAATCTATCATCCTAGGCTCGCTTCTATCACCACACCACACCTGCCCCTTGGGTGATTTCATCCAATGAGTAGCTTACAGCACCATCCACATGATAAGACTTCTAAGTCTATTTTACCCTCCATTCTAGATCTCTGCAGAGTTCCCGATCCATATACAACCACACCTGGGTATCTCCATGAGGATGTCCCATTTCAGACACCACACACAGAAGGACTTCATGTATCTCCCCTGCCCCAACACAAATCGGCCCCTCCTCTCACGTGTTCTAGCTCACTGACCCCATGCTTCAAACCAGAATGCCAGGCCATCATGCATGACTCTTCCCTTTTCCTTGCACCAAGCCCTGATGGTTCTACTTCCTAAGTAACTCTAGGATCTGTTCATTCTCACTCCTCTGCCACTACTGTGGATTGGGCCACCATTATTCTCTCCAGTACTGATGATCACAAAAGTCTCTTAATTTGTATGTTCTCCCCTTTTTGCACCGCTTCTTTTTTCTATCCCAAACTGTTCAGTGTTATCATACTGAAATGAGAAAATACAGCATATGAGTATCTAGGAAAGGAGCATGTAGGCAAGAGAAAAAACTAGTCAGGTGTGCCTGGCATGTTTGATGAATATATTGCAGGAAAGCCAGGGGGAATGGGTGGAGTGAGCAGGAAAGTTAGTAGAGGTGAGAGCAGAAAGCTAATGGGGAGGGGGGCAGATCAAGGAGGGTCTTGAAGGCTACCCTAAGGATGGTGGCTTTTATTCTGAGTGAGTGTGGAAGTCACTGGAAAGCAAGCAGAGGAATGACATGACCTAGCATATTTAAGAGGATTACTGGCTGATATACTAAAAGAAAATGAAGGAGGCTAAAGGTTGCAGCAGGGCACAGGACAGAGGGCACTTTAACAACCTGGCTGAGAGATGGAAGAGTCCTATGTCAGGGTGGTGGTGGTAGTCAAAAGAGGGGTCACACGCTAGATGTATTCTGATGGCAGAGCTGGAGGATTTGCTGACAGAGTGAATGTGAAGTATAAGAAAGAACATGGTCAAGGGATACTACTCCAAGTGTCTTGGTCTGAGCAGAAGCTGGGGAAGCCTACAGGAGGAACAGTTTTGGAGGCTTGTTAATAAAAATTCAATTTTCAAAATCCAATATTCGGTTCAATATTCAAATGGAGATATCAAGTAGGCAGTTGGATATATAGATTTAGAAACTGGGGAGAAGTCCAAGGTGGAAATGTAAACTTGGGATTCCTTGGCATTACAATGTTATTTAAAGCCATGAGCCTGGAGGATTCCCTAGTTAGTGACTGTCGAGGGAACAGAGAGCCCCAAGGGCTGGACTTGGAGACACTCCAAGATATACAGGTTGAGGAGATGGGGACAAGTTGACAGAGAGGTAGGAAGGAAACTGCAAGAATGTGGTGTCCTAGACAGAGATGACTAATAATTAGCTATTGGGTTTAGCAATGTGGTGGTCAGCAGTGCCCTGAAAAAGCAGTTTAGGAGGAGTGTGTGTGTGTGTGTGTGTGTGTGTGTGTGTGTGTGAGAATCTGACTGCAACAGATTTGATACAGCACAGGAGGAAGGAAAGGGAGACAGTGAAAACCGGTAAGTCCTTTCAGGGGTTCTAGAGGTAGCTGGAAGGGAAAGTGAGGTCAAGAGCATTTTTTAGGATGAGAAAGTTCACAGTATTCTGGTATGCTGTTGAGAATGATTGAATGAAGAGGATAAATTAATCATTTAGGAGAAAAAGGCTAGAGCTGTGGAGCTGTTCTTGAGCTTGACCTTGGGTAGATGAAATATGGGAGACCAGTTAAATTGTGAAAATTTTATTGACTGTATAAGCTTGAGATAACTATTCAAGGTAACAATAAAAGAGTTTTACAAAGCAATGCCAACTTAACCACCAAGTGGTGGAAACACTGTGAAATCTTTTCAGGCTGGGTTAGAAGGGAACGGTGTTTTTATTATTTTAACAGCAAGTAGGAGGGGCACCTGGGTGGCTCAGTGGGTCAGACTCTTGATCTCAGCTCAGGTCTCGACTGCAGGGTGGTGAGTTCAAGTCCTGCATTGGGCTCCACAGCAAGGAGGATTAGAACCAGTTTTAACAGATGTGAACTATGTGTTGAATCATAAGGGAAATGGAAGGCATTCCATTTTCGGAAATTTAAAAGACCGAGAGATGTGTATATTTTATAAGCCTTCAACAAAGGGCAAGATCTAAAATTTGGCCAGTGCTAATGTGTCAGCACAACCTAAATTTCGATTGGTCACACAAAGTCCACCTCAAACAGTGAAAAAAAAGGAAGGCAAGAGCAAGAGCAGGATTTGCAAGTAGGATTTGATTCCTCCTTCCGGAATCTAAACTGGTGTTGAGGGGAATGTGTGTAACTTGAACCCTGGCTATCACTGACCTCTGTTAAGGAAAAGAGTAACAGAGCACCATGATAAAATACTTTCTTTACCCTTCAAGTGCCTGTCCTGCCATGTCACTCTTGGCTTTGGCAAAGATCTTGCATTATTTCTATGGAATTCTAAGAGGAAAACTGACTCTTGGTACCAAGATTGGGAATTACAATATGGAAAGCTGCTATTATCTTCCCTTCTCCTTTTGGGGAGGAAATGGAATGGATGAGGACAAAGAAACAAACTGGATTGTCTCCTGGCAGCCTTGTCCTTAGTGTCTTTCCACGTGCAATACAACAGTGGATACCAGAAAGTGGAATTCAAGAAGGGCTAAAATTCAGTGGGACTCTTACACTTCAGCTTTAACCTAAGGTCTGAGTCCCAGATGAGACCCCAGCTCCCTCTCCAATTGTTCTGTATTTTACTACACCTATTAGAGTGACTGCTTGTTTTCAACACTCCCCCCTCTTTTTTAGGTTAAAATTTAAAACTAATATTTAAATTGTTAGATGGAAGAATTACTCCTTCATCTAAGTCAGAAAGTAGCTCCACTAATCCTCATCGATATGTACCTTTTACACTATGTGTATGAAAGTCTTCGTAGGTGGGTAACGATGTTCACACTAGTTGCTCTTGGAGCACCAATTATGTAAAATTAACTGTAACTCTGCCAGCCTGGAAGACTCTGTCAAGAGAAGACAAACTCTGCCTTGACAGCAAAATGACCAGTGGTCAGCTAGGTGCCCTCGGGTCAGCATACATGTGGTCTGCATCATTTACAGATGATGTTATGGGTTATGATGTTATGGGTTGAACTGTGTCCTCCCAAAATTCATATGTTGAAGTCCCAATCCTTAGTACCTCAGAATGCAACTATATTTGGTGATATGCCCTTTAAAGAGGTAAGTAAGGTCAAACAAGGTCGTATGGGTGGGTCCTAATCTATATGGCTATATTTTGGAGATGGGGCCTTTAAAGAGGTGATTATGATAAAATGAGGCCATAAGGATGGGCCCAATCTGAACAGTATCCTTATATGAAAAAGAAGAGATTCTACGTATGTGTGAGCAGAGAAACGGCCATCTGCAAACCAGAGAGACTACAGGAGAAACCAAACCTGCTGATACTTTGATCTTGAACTTCCAGCCTCCAGAATGATAAGAAAACAAATGTCTGTGTTTCAACCTTCCAGCCTGTGGTATTTTGTTGTGGTTGATCCAGCTGACTAATATACTATGCTTTAGGAAACAACTAAATTCTGAATGAAAATTGCATTATGTGTAAATTCTGCATAGTTTTACCAAATAGCAATTTGGTACCTGTACATACAACATACAACAAGTGAGAATTTAGGAAGGTCACTTGGCCACCAGTGACCGGAGAGGATTCAGCATTGGTCTTCGCATCCTTTTGTGTACGATTCAACCCACATTATCTGCACCTTGAGTTGGTCCTTTCGGGGCAGCATGTCTTCCAGATTCCCTCTGTATTCCTTTGCTATCTTCATTATCAAAAGACTTGGTTGCTCTCACTATTGTACTAGATAGCTACACAGCTTTTCTTTGAACTATGCTTTGATAAACTCAGATACCTTTGCGTTCCTTTCTCTCTTTGTGCAGTGATTTGCACAGTCTGTCTTTCTTCTTGGTCATGTTTCCTGAGGTGGGCTTACATCTTTTCGTCTTTAAAGAACACCCTCTCAGGGTGCCTGGGTGGCTCAGTTATTAAGCATCTGCCTTCAGCATAGGTCATGATCCCAGGGTCCTGGGATCAAGCCTGGCATTGGGCTCCCTGCTCAGCGGAAAGCCTGCTTCTCCCTCTCCCATTCCTTCTCTTGTGTTCCCTCTCTCACTGTCTCTCTGTTAAAATCTTAAAGATTTTATTGGTCACATGGGGGTCACATGGGAGCCCTCTCTTGGTCACATGGTCACCTACTGGTTACCTCCTTCTGGTTTTGCTAACTTTTTTGGCCACAGCTGCTATACTGCCAAGTGTCACACACAAACAAGCCTGGTTTCAATAAATACTTGTTGAGACTCAGGGAATCTATTAAGAACTTGTACAGAAAGAATCCCCAGCCCACTCTAATATGCAGACTAGTTTTCCTTCCTATCCCAGTGACTGGACTGGTTTAAGCAATGCTTAGAATGGTCTCCTAGCAGAGTATTTCTAGAGTGTTTTCCTGAAACAACAGTTTTCTCCAGGATACTTCGTACTTTCCTCTTTCAGTCTCGACTGAGAGACTGAGCATTGACTTTGCTCTTGTCAGTCTCAATGACAAAATCATAGAGGTGGTGTCTCTTGCATATCAGAAGTCTTAGTGCTGTAGAACTGTCCTCCATTACTATCAACATCTCGTTTCTGTCTCAACCTTCCCTAAAACTGTAACATAGGTTAGATGTAGCTACACTTTTGTCCTTTCCATTTACTTATGTAATTATAATTAACATTTATTGTGTGCTTACTAAGTGCCAATCATTGTGATGAAGCATTTTAATTTTTTTCATTTATTCTGTACAACCCTACTATTATCATTATCCTTATTCTACAGAAGAAAAAAACAGGTTTAAGCTTACCAAGTTCAGGACGTGCCCAAAGACATAGAGCCAGGAAGTGGCATAGTCAAGACCAGAGCCCTTAGCCACCAAACTATTACCTGTCTATAATTTTTAATGGGTGCCTAATAGTTTGCTGAATTGAACTTTTCTGGTTTACTTAAGCATTCCTTAACTGATGGACATTTGAGTTATAGCCAGTTGCTGGTTCTTAAGAGTGGTGCTGTTAAAAACACCTTTGTACACCTAGCTTTGTTCTTTTGAATTATTTCCGTAGAATAAGGAAGGGAGACAGCCCCAGGAGGGGGTGTCTGATAAGTTACACAGTTCCTGTTATGCATTGGAGTCTGGCCAAATTTTAAATGCTGCTGAAGAACTTCAGATCCTAAGGCAATTCATTAGGATTTTGCTGACAACACCAGTACAAATATAAAGGGCAAGTTTCCATTGGAACCACTATCCCATAAAAGGGAATGAGAAGAGCTCCAGCCCACAAGTATGATGTTTCCATCGCCTAAGGTTCTCAGAAAAACCAATGCCTGGCACATAGTAGGTATGCAACAAATATCATCAGGTTTGGCTGACTATGACACCAAGAGGTGCTGAATGCCATGACTGGAAGTCATGTTGGATCAGCCACTACTCCACACTGCCTGTTCTTTCGTTTATTTAAAACTATATTTTGAAGCAGCGCCGGGGTGGCTAAGTCATTAAGCGTCTGCCTTCAGCTCAGGTCATAATCTCAGAGTCCTGGGATCAAGCCCCACATCAGGCTCCCTGCTCAGCAGGAAGCCTGCTTCTCCCTCTCCCACTCCCCCTGCTTGAGTTCCCTCTCTCGCTGTGTCTCTCTCTGTCAAACAAATAATTTTTAAAAATCTTAACAAAAACAACAACAACTACATTTTGAAAACTTCAGGGGATAAAAAGAATTCCAAGTGACTGGATACATTTTCAGAGCATACAGGTCTCTTTAAATTTCTTCAATGGACACTTAATACAATGGGCTTCAGAGATGGGACAGCTGGGCAGTTGCCCATGAAGCCAATGCACAGGGAACCCTAAATTACCCTGAAATAAATCGGAAATACAGCGTCACTGACACAGGTCTCCACAGGCGACTCCATACTAAAAGGTGAAAGGCAAATGTGCCCCAAACCAACAGAGAAGCCAAAGGCATTTCGAACACACACACACACACACACACACACACACACACACACACACACACACACACACACACACACACACTTTCCCTGGTCGGTCTCAGCCACTGACGAACAATGATTATCAGTCTAAAAGGGAACAAGTTATTGCCCACACGTCTCCCTGGGGCCAAGAGACACACATAGAAACAGTAGGGTAGGAAGCAAATCTTCAGGAATCCAAAGTCTTAACTGCTTGCTTCTCACGTGGGAAAAGAAGCACGCAGAACTCAAGAGGGTTACAGTGTAGAAGACCACAGGCCATCACAGGAGGGAGCGCACGGTGTCTGACCCAACCACCGCTCGACTGCTCGGGGATAAGCACCCGACATTTTACAGGGGGAGGCAATCAGTGACAACCGCCCACACCCCTCTAAATGTACAACCCACAGTCCAGGACGGCAAGGCGGGGCGGACACGCGCNCACACATAGAAACAGTAGGGTAGGAAGCAAATCTTCAGGAATCCAAAGTCTTAACTGCTTGCTTCTCACGTGGGAAAAGAAGCACGCAGAACTCAAGAGGGTTACAGTGTAGAAGACCACAGGCCATCACAGGAGGGAGCGCACGGTGTCTGACCCAACCACCGCTCGACTGCTCGGGGATAAGCACCGGGGGCTCCTGAGCCCGACATTTTACAGGGGGAGGCAATCAGCGACAACCGCCCACACCCCTCTAAATGTACAACCCACAGTCCAGGACGGCAAGGAGGGGCGGACACGCGCGCACCCAAGAAGTTTCTTGAAAAGGAAGCGCCAGGTGCAGAACCAGCGCTTGGGCCCCTAATCCAGGCAGGTGAAAAAGTAAAACCGAAAGCCCGGAGGCGGCGGCGGGGCCTGCGCGTCCGCGTCCTACCTGCGTCCTCGGGACCGGCCCCCGAACCGCTGCTGCCCGCTCGGACCCCCACGGCCCGCAGGGGTGCCCCTCGAAAGGGCAAAGCCCACAGCGCACAGAGC